>QFDD01000071.1:0-79512 GCA_006871305.1 Vachellia collinsii | reverse complement strand
TTATTCCACGTTACAAACGGGATCTATATTTAGAAATGTTACAGAGTATATACTTATTGCCCTCACATAAGTATGAGCTAGCACTATCTCATAGTTTATATAAATTTAAATAAAATTTATATCACATCTTTATATTATAGACCGTTATCCAATCAATATTATTCGACAAAATGCACGTCGGCATCCTCTTCCATATTACAGGGGTCCACATTAAGGCGGTACGGCTCCTAAATTCATATTTGGACAAAAACATTTATTTTTCTTCCTTTCGTTGGAGATTACTTCAAGAGCATTAACTATGGCTATATATTAAACCAAAAGCCTAATAACTTCCATCGTTTTGAGGTATGAAAGCCACGATGGTACAACGAGCGGTGGAAGGCCTAACGTTTTTCGTGGCTAATATACTGAACACCGTCCTGGTGCTGGTGAAGAAGCACAGCACGACGTCGTTGCCGTCGTGGTCGTCCTCGTCGGAGGACGATGATAAGGGGTACGGTCTGAGCTGGAGGTTAGCTGTGGAAGCAAACAATGTGGGTCCATGGCGAACAGTTCCGACAAGATGTTACAGGCACGTGCAGAGCTACATCATGGGAGGGCAGTACCAGAATGATATCCAGCTCATCGCCGACCAAATTCTGTCGTATGCCTCCCACATCCCTCTCTCCTCCGACGGCTTAGACGCCTGGGTTTTCGACGTCGACGATACCTGTATCTCTAACATCAACTATTACAAAGCTCACAGATTTGGGTTGGTCCCTTCATCTCTCTCTCTCTCTCTTAATGAAATAATCTAGATGATCGCTAAGTCCTGGGCTCACTGGATGGGTAAGGATATGCCTTCAAGCCACCTAACAATATACTCTTACAAATCATCAATTAACAAGGTTTTATATGTACAGTAAAATTTGAATTTACAATTTTAAGTGAGTAATGAGCCTACTTTTTATCGATTTGACTAACTTTTTTATCCCTCTCTCTATCTCTCTTCCAAAACTTTCTCTGTCTCTATATCTATGTTATGATGACAAGTAGTTTAAAGGAAGAGCTCATCTCAGAATACCATTAAGACTCTGCAAAATACAAGATTGATGAGATGCCAAGTTAAAATTGTTTTTTTTTTCCAGAAAACTAAGTTAAAATTGTTTGTGTGTGTACGTAGGTGTGATCCATTTGATTCAGGGAGCTTCAAGGAATGGATAATAAAGGGAACATGCCCAGCAATCCCATCAGTGTTGGGAGTGTTCAAGAAGCTCATAGAGAGAGGCTTCAAAGTGTTCTTGCTCACGGGTAGAGACCAAACCTCTCTGGGCCACATCACTACTCTCAACTTGCATTCCCAAGGTTTCTTTGGCTACCATCGTCTCATCTTGAGGTACGTACTCTATATTTCTTCATTTTTCTATATACTTCTTAAGTTGAAAAAAATCAGCAAAAAGTCCACCATATTTGAAAATTTTATCGGTTATGAGAACTTGAAGTGGAGGACCGGTATTTTGGATGGATGAAATCTTAAAGAGTTTGTTATTTTATCTGATTCAAACACACACACACACACACAAACACATCAGATCTTCCCGGTCAACAAGATTTTCAAATTTTCACTGATTTTCCTGTTAAGTTCTAGCTAGATGACGAACATCTTTTTCTGCATAACTTGATTCCTTGCTTCATATGAGGTTTCCTAAGTTTTGTGCGTTTCCTACGTGTTTGTCCTTCGTCTATTTTTATTTTTGGTTGGTTTTGATTAAGAGATCAAGAAAACGTTGAGAGACTACTATATATTTATTAGGATATGTATAGATATATTTTTAATAATACATTAAATGAAGAATATGGAATATAGAATAGGTGCGTATATATCAGGACAAAGTCTACAAACAATATATATAAAATTTTGTTATTGCATGCGTGATTCATACTCAAAATGTAGATGGGGACTACCTACTTTATTTCTAGCCTTGCTTGCATCTTATCATCATTAAGATAAGAGCAAGATGTAGGTTTGAACTGCATTGTTTGTGTGTGTGAATAATGTAAAATTTTGCAATAAATCATATTTTTTATTAGTTATAAACAATATTATAGTTCATGATCTATGTCTGAGTTACATGTGATATATAAATAATTGTCCTATCCTTTAAAATTTTTGATAAACTTACCTGAATTTTTATATTTATTCATAAATTAACTTCTATAGTATTAATATGTTTTAATTTGTACCTGCATATAACTTAAAGTTTTAGGGGTTATATTTGTATATAAAACCCAAGGTTTAATGAGGTTATATGGGTTGTAAGAAATTAAGGAGTTTATAATATTAGGTTAAAGTATATGTTGATTCTTTTCAATTTACATTAAGTTTGAATTTAGTTCCATAAATTAAAAAATAAATTTTAATTCTTTATTCTTAATACTGTTAGTTTCATTTAGTAAAAAATACTTATTGATCAACAAATTTAAAAGGTGATCTTATGATTAAATGCTTTCAAAGTATCCTTAAATATTAATGATTTAATATAATCATCTTTAAATTTAAAAATTTAATCTTGTTTTATATCATTAACATTTAGTTGTAGAATAATTACTATTTAAATTTGTTAAGTTAGCATTTTTCATTAAATGAAACGAATGGCATTAAATACAAAAGATTAAAAGTATACTTAATAATTTAAAAAATTAGTAAATTAAAATTTAATTCACTAAATATATAGTTCAACTATAATATTAGGGTGATTTGAATCCCACCACGAACCACCCTTTATAATTTAAAATAGAGACGACCCTTCATGTGCCATGGTTTTGATATTCAAATATCATCATCAATTGTTATCCATGAAATGCACATGAGAGAGAGAGAGAGAGAGAGAGAGAGAGAGATGGCGTAACTGTAGCATTTTTGTCCTAGAAAGTAACGCCTCCGACCTTTAGTCTGCGTCGTCCACTAAAAATCATCTTCAAAAAAATGCCATGTGACTTCTATTTGTTTCAAACCAGACCAACTAGTTTATTGCCCTCACGCGTCCTCACCTCACATTGGATGATCAATACAGTTTTAACACTTGTTCCAGATGTTTGACATGTTCAAAGTCTGTGATCCTTGTCCACACGCACACATATATATAGTGCAATTCATTTAATCTGGGATTTCCTCTAACTCTACTCAAAACAATGTTTGGCTACATTTGAAAGGTGCTTCTAGAAGCACTTTCATGCAAGTCGAGACAAAACTTCTCTCACATACTTACCTTGGATTGCGTAAAATCACTCTTCAAAAGTTATTCCCAAACATGCATTTCTAATTTTGATATAAAATTAAAAAGTAAAGTAACATTAAACAATTCCTTGTTATTATGTTTCTCAGTGGCATCTAGCAATGTTATAGATGCTTCCTTTATTTCTTAAGAGCATGTTTGGTAACCACTTTTGAAAAGCACTTTCACATAAGTTGAGATAAAACTCTCTTATATACTCACCTCGAATTGTATGAAATCATTTTTCAAAAACTGTTCCTAAATTTACCCTTGATGTCATTTTTCATGGCCCCATGCCCTGTCGTGTAAGGCAATTTGCACACCTATATGATATTTATATATATAGATAATATTGCCGACTTCGTTCATTAGTGGGAACCTCTATAGCCATGTTTTACTTCTGGAAAAGTATTAATGAGACTATTTATGCACACGACTCTTCCCACACACACACACACATATTCCCTTTTTGTCCACTTTGAACGGTTCAATTTGTATGTTTATTTTCTACATTATTGTATGAATCGGCTTGGTGTCAATATGCATACATATTAATTAATTAGTTGGTGGGAGAATTAGAAAAATAGTATGTAGAGATTTGAAAATGATGCATATATATACATATATATGTGTGTGTGTGTGTGTGTCTACAGTGTAGGTGGAAAATGATGCATACATATACATATACATATATATATATATGTCTATAGTTTAGGTGGATCAGAAAATGTGTGCCCTGCTTGAATATTTGCTCCGCCAACCCACTGTTTAAATAATCTAGGAGCTCATATTGTTTGAAAAATGGAAAGTCATAGGAAACTCTATCGATTTCATCAAATATATTTTCATTTTTCAACCAGCGACAAGTCTCACGCATTTATGCATAGACCTGAATAAATTATATTAGATATATGATGTTCTTAATATAAAAATTGGTTTGGTGGTTGGATTTGGTTTAAAAGATATATTTTCAATCCACTATAATACCTATAATCTTTAAAATAAGATATAATTTATAGTATAAGTGCTGAAATTTGTGGTGCAAACTAAATCTTATATTTAAGATCAGAATAGTGTTCCTGATATGAAGTAGGGAGTATTATTATTCTGGTATTTTTCATGTATGGAATAATTCAATGATACTAGTATTTGTTTTCTTTTTTAAAACTTAATAATCAATTCTCATGTTGCAACAAAACGCATTGTATTGTTTTTTTTTTTTTGTCTCTTGTAGAAAATTTTGAACTTTGGATAAGATCCCATTTACTACAATTAATTTTACACTACAAACAACATTTTATATGTAAGATTAGATAGTGAAGTGATAAAATTTTTTAACAATGTAACTTTTTCGGTCAAACTTCTTATAATTAAATATTTAGAAAAAGTTTTATTGTTTAGGAAACAGATAGGTGCCGTCATAGAAACTTCACCCAAAGATAAAGTACTAAGAAATTAAATTCTGTCAAGGAAACGTACATGTGGATATAATTTAGAATCCTGGATGTAAATATATAGTTATAATAATTATATACTGCCTCCCATCCCTTTTCCTTTTTTAACCAGCAGTGTACACTTGATAGTTTTAAAATGCATTAAATATTTTTTCATATATACTTAGGGCTTGTTTGGGAAGTAACAAAATATAGGTTTCAAACCTTGGTTTCACAGAATCCGAGGTATGTATGTGAGAGAGTTTTGTTTCGGCTTACGTGAAAGTGATTTTGAGAATTGATTGGCAAACAAGCCCTTAATAAGGTAGTAGAAGATTTAAACTTTGGTGTGACTAATAAGGATAGTATTAGAGGTCACTAGACTTTTGTGAAAAAGTCATATTTATAACTCATTTTCAATATGTTTTATATAAAATAAGAAAAATCTTATTCTTTTTTAACTCCCTTTTAAAATTAAAAAAGTTATAATTTTATTCATATTTAATATATATTGTATTCCACTAGAACAATGTCAACTTTACTTTATTTCTAAGATGGAAGGCAATATTTACCGGGTGAATTACTGTAAGGTCTCAAATAAGAGAATTAATATCAGTAAGGTTTCATTAACAACTGAATCAACTACTATTAAAACCTCCTGAGGATATTACTGATATTAATTTTTTTATTTAAGACTCTACAGTAATTCTCCACATGTGTGTGTGGGCGTGCATATTGCTGCCAAACATTCATGATTGGCTGTGGAAAGAGTCATAGGGGTCGTTTAAAATTGACATTGTGGTACGTTTTAACTCATTTAACCACACATTAATTACTTTTTTATTAATTATGGCCCCATGTGATGTTGTGATTTTTTAGATTGCTCAATCCCATGTTATGAAGTTTTGTCAACTTTGGCGCAAGTCAATGCAATGGGAACAAACAACTTTGTCAGTGATTCATGTCGATGGTTATGTTCTTTCTTTTTTTTATTGCCGCTTGTGATTGACATTTCACTTTCAACCTAAAATAATCATATTAATAATAATATTAATTAATTTTTTTAAAAAATATTAAACGAAATAAAATAGTTAGATTTGGTCTATCATATGACGAGGTTGTTGGCACCTGCTGCCTCACGACGTCGACCAATTCAACGCCCACCTTTATCCGCATCTTAATAAATCAATCAATCCAATAATTAATTAATAAAGAGTATATAAGGGTGTTTCTAGACATATTGCCTTGATTATGATAATTGTCCAGCCATGCATGATTTTACCTTAGGAAAATTAACGTATTTAATTTTAACTATTTTATAATTTAGTTATTGAAATTTAATATATATATATATATATATGTGTGTGTATGATTTTATGTTTAAATAATGAAATTGTGTGTGTGTGTAGGCAAGGAGAGTACAAAGGAGAGAGTGCATCAAAGTACAAGTCGGAGAAGAGGAAGGAGATAGAAGGAGAAGGGTTCAGAATATGGGGCAACGTGGGAGATCAATGGAGTGATCTTCAAGGCTACTCCTTGGGTCAACGTGTCTTTAAGCTTCCTAATCCCATGTACTTCATCCCTTAATTATTATTATTAGGCAAAGTGGTCTATATTTTTTATTAGATTACAGGGATTATTAATTTAAATAAAATGAAAATTATTGAGTGACCAAAGTCAACGGTCTTAAAATTGAGGGACCGAAATCAAAATGAGGGTAAACACGAGGGACCAAATATTGTATTAACCCATATTGTTATTAATTAACAACTTCAATTATATATAGGCTACCAGCTGAGCTAACTAATATCTGGCTAGCTTAGTTTGTTTTATTTGTACTTTTTTAATTATAACATTATATTTAGTCTTTAATATAAGGGTATATTGACTTTTTTGTATCATTAAAAAGCTAAATAAATTATTTAATTATAAAATATATTCTAAAATATTTATATGTATTATTAGATTATATATTAGCCTACAAGTCAATCAAATTAGTTTGTAGAAAAATAATAAATATATCAGTTAATTAGTTTATTTGATTTCTAAAAAAAAATTCAACAACTCTTATATTAAAGACTTGGTAGTATTAATTGATCTTCCAATGTTATGTATCATGCCAATTAATTAACATGCACCCACGTCATCAACAGATTGTGATGCCATCATAATTTTAAATGTCTTCAAATGAGCCTGCTTAATTTGATCTTTAGCATATATGTATATATATATAGACATGTATATATATAGACACACACACACACACACACACACACACACCTTTATCCTCCGAGAAATACTTACATACTCCCGGAGTGCTACGTCATCCATACTCTACCCAATGAGAATGTTCCAAGTGTCATCTATTATGATCTCATATCCCATAAATTTTTCCTGATTATTTTCATTTTTCCATAACCCATTACAATAGATATCTATTATGGAAAAAGAGGAATAATTAAGAGAAATTTATGGGATATGAGATCCATAATAGATGACACTTTGAACATTCTCATTGGACAGAGTATGGATGACGTGGCACTCTGGGAGTATGTAAGTATTTCTATTATCCTCCTCCTCCTTTTTTGAGTTTTGAGATCTATAGATTAATTGACAAAGATTAAGAAAGTAAATTAGGTAGATTAGTTAATTGTCTTAAATGTGATTCGATCTTCCTAAATCAATTTTCTCAACCAATTAGATATGGTTGAAATCTTACATTTAATATAAAGTGAATATTAAAGTCTCACATCTAATATGGAAATCAATTCTCAATTAGTTAGCTGGCCCTTACATTTAGAATTGGACAAGTGGTATTGTTATTCATTGACATGGTCAAGGAGACTAATTTGAAAGGCGTGTGTGTTGAATGGGTCAAAGTAGAAGAGTAAGAGTAGGAAGAGTACGAGGGAAAGAGAATAATAGAACATGAGTGAAATTCCAAGAAGAAACCACCAATAAATTACAAGGATAAATACTTATATACTCCCAGAGTGTCACGTCATTCATGCTCTGTCCAATGAAAATGTTCCAAGTATCCTCTATTGTGAATCTCATATCCCATAAATTTCTCATAATTATTCCTCCTTTTCCATAATAAATATTAATTGTAATGGGTTATGGAAAAATGAAAATAATTAGGAGAAATTTATGGGATATGAGATCACAATAGATGATAATTGGAACATTTTTATTGGGTAGAGCATGAATGACGTGGCACTCCGGGAGTACGTAAGTATTTTTCAATTACAAGATATTTAACATTTAATTAAAGATATAATTTTTTGCCAACTATTTAAATATATGATATATTGGTGGAAGGGACCATAGTCAATAATAATAATAATAATAATAATAATAATAATAATAATAATAATAATAATAATAAGAGGGGACGTGCAATGCATGTGTGTGTGTGTGTAATATAATAAATGTAATGTAAAAAAATTGGAATTCCCAGGAAGGGCAAGGGCCATGTGGGTTGGAACTTGGTTATGGATAGATTAGAGGGCAAGAAGAAGCAGATAGAGGAGTGAGGTGCCCTAATTGCTATGTACTATTTGTCTTCATTTTAAAAGTTATTCTTTATATAAGATATTACATCAATTCGGTTCTAAATATACTGTAAAACAATTTTATGATTCTAATTAAAGATTGCTTTTATCAAAGTTTGTGTAGCATTAATTGCTCCATCTGTCAAACATCTCCTCTTTAATTTTCAATAAGAGGAAAAAGTATATATTTTTAAAATTTATGATATTAACTAGGGATAAAAATGAAAATAAAAAAAAAATCTTAGACAATACTAATATGTAACTAACTTTTCTTAATTGCAATGAATTAATTAAAGTGATTTATATTGTGGATCAGAATGAGTATCTCATTAACACAAAGCTTACAATAATAGGAAAAATTATATATTCATATAAAAACTTAATGATGTGATATATAAATAAGAGAAATAACATTATCTCTACATTATAAATAAGAATAGAAAGAGGTAAATATAAGCATATCTACCAAATTTAATTTAATATTAATAGGTTTCAAGGAATTTAATGTTTACATGTCAAACTTTCATATCTATAAGTTGAGCTGCCTTATTTTAACAAGTCAAATTTGTAAATATTAAATTTCTTGAGTATTGAATGAAAATCAGGAAACATATAAGTATTTAATTTACCTACCTGAGACTTAAAAGTAATTTTTCCACGGTTTGTTCCACAAGGGCCATGAATATAATTTCTCCAATAAAAATATCCAAAATTCCCTACTTACCATATCACATGCTAATTAATTAATGTTTCTTTTGGGTCAAAATTAATCAGTGGTTTGATCATAGTAGCAATTTGTCTGTAAAAGAGTAAAAGCTAGTGGCGTTAGGGAGGGATCTTGACAGATGTTTCATCATTAAATTTATAATTATTCGAGATTATTTATTATCTGTTAATTTTAGTCCAATATTAAGCAAATTTCCATTCCAACACATAATAGGCATATAAACACTCATTTGAAAAAGTGCACAATAATTAATTAATTGAATGAAAAAAGAACCATAGATAAGCTGTATTTATTGTAATACTATATATATTGTTTACACTTATGAACTTACCAATGAATTTATTCTTCAAAAATTGTGTGTACAAAGTCTTATTTTATGTATCATTTGATTGATTAAACAAGTTAACTCGTGGATCTTGTGTGCTATATATTTAATATTTTGTGGTTGAACTTGATTTTGGGCATATTATTTCTTAATCTTTACGCACTTTTTATTTGATTCTTCATGATTAGTCTCCTTTTTATATTTGTATTAAAAAAGTCTCCTTTCTTTATTAATTTATCTTTCAACTTTTGTTTATTGGACCTTTTAGCACTTGGGATTATCTGAATTGCGTCTTGGATTATTTGAGATCGTCTCCAATTCATTAGTATTCTTCCTCACTGTTAGTCAAATTTTAATGTTTAATAAATAAACTATTTATATATAAATAGTCTATAATTTATTTTTCAATTTTTAAACACTAAATAAGTTCATCAAGACCTGGTCTGAATTTATACCATCAAATATAGGGATTGAAACTAAATTCCATCTAATCTTTATACTTTTAATTAATTTTAGTTTTAGTATTTACACTTTTAATAAATTTTGATTTTTTTTATGGAACGGTTTTAATCTCATTCCTTAGGAATGAATCGCCACTATCCGGTGTTTAGCCATCAAACTGGGGTAGCTGACTAATCCGAACTTGAGGTTTAGAGTGCTATCCATATAGGCAGGGTTTCACCTCTCTCAAATCGAACTTGTGTGATTTTAGTTTCTCTATTTAACAACATTAATTTAACAAAAAGTTAATTCTAGTAAACCTTGACCAGCCCATTATGAAAGAAAAAATGTAGTGATCTCCAAAAAGAAAAAAAAAATAGCGGTAAGTGATGAGAAAACTATAATAACCAAAAATAATAATTCGAAACTATAGGAATTAAAATCAAAATTCAATTAAAATGTAATGATTAAAGCAATGTTAACCAGGAAAATTGATCTCTATTGTTAGTAAAAAAAATACTTTTAGTAATAAAGAAGAGAAAAGTAAACTCAGAAATTGTTTTGAGCTATAATTTTACACATTTTTTGGTTGTTGTTAAGCATATGTATCATCCTAAACATTTTAAATGCGAAGTAATCATGAGGATGTATGACTTGGCAAAATATAATTTGATGGACAAACGATCCAGTTTAAAGAGTTGAAAAAAAAAACTTGGGCCACCAGGCTTTTTGAGTTGATCGCTGATTCAAGAGATTATGCTGGGCTGGGCTTTATGAGCACATTCATGGGATGGGCCTTTGAAACGATGGGGTAGATGGATTTGGGCTATGTTCAAAACGCTAGCCCTAATTTGCAAAGCCTACACTTATAAAGACTGGATTTCCAGCAGGGTTGAGTTCAGAGACAGTGATTAATCTCACAATATAGAAAATTAAGGTTTGAATCGCTCTCATACAATTGGAGAGGTATTCACATTTGGTATCTGATGGTGCTTTAAATTAAAAAAAAAAGGATTCATTCTTAACTTTTTAAGTGAGTTTCATCTATAAAATTAAAATATATTTCACATATGGTAAGAATTAAATTTAAAGGAAGAGGTTAGTCTTCTATAATATAATGAACTAAGGTTTAAATCCCCATTAAAGAGGTGCCTACATTCAGTGGTCGATAATACCTCTAATATGATTGTCTCTGATAGGAACTTTTACCCAGCAAAAAAAAAAATACATCTGAAACTAAAATTGAAAAACATAATTGATCTGAAGATGTAAATCCAAATCAATAAACCAGATCACGTCTTGTATATTATATTAAAATTATATAGCTATCATTTTTAATTTCAAAATATATTTAAATTATGCTAATATTCTGAGTTTTCTGATGGTACAAGGATTTTCATCTCTGATCAATGAACTTGTGAGAGGTTCCTGTAATTTGATTAAAACGTACTACTAATTAGTAATTGCATAGAACGAGTAATATCTTACCAAAAGGAAAACTTATTTGTTTTGGGGAAACTCATAGTAAAAAAAACCAAAAGAAGAAGAAAAGTTTCATTTATAAATTTTAATGAAAATAACGTGCATGTTACATAATTTTACTTTATTTTCAATTAAAAGTTTTTTTTTTTTTGGGTCTTTGTATCTTCCTTAGGAGAGACATTGATCCTTATACTCATAATTTGTCAATTTGTATGGAAAAAAAATGTGTTAGTGGCCAACGATCATGACTTCTATTCACCTACTATGCTCTTGGATTAATTTTGTCACATCCGTCTAAATGAAATCAAAATAAATCATGTTATTGAACAATTACAAATTTTTGTATCGGCTTTTATAATTTAAATTATGATTTGTAAATTTTCATATTTACACTTATTATTTTACTATTGTTAAGTTTTTAAAATGCTTATGTGTACTTTTATACACTTACCTATGACATATGGACATTTGTTATTTTATTATTTCTAATAATTAAAATACATATATGTACTTATAAATTCACCTACAAATTTGAATCAATAGATATAAACAGTTTTACCTAAGTTCTGTCTATATTTCCATATACGTAAGGAGTGTAATTTTACATTTTGTGGTGATAATAAATAAAATTTATTCTATCATTTTATTTTAAAAAAAAACTCTTTGTTTTATATTTGTGGTAACTTTCGTCTACGTTAATCATAGTTAATTGATGACCAAAATAAATCGAAGGAATTGCAAGGAATCAACAAATAAAACCAGCTAGATCAAGTTTCTTTTTTTTATATCTATGATATCAAAATCTTTAATCACATATAGACGTGTATCTTATTGGGAGAATTGGAGATAAATCCCAATTTACCATTTTAATTGTAGAATGAGAACTTGACCAATTTTAAAATTTGTGGAAGCTCACTTACATACAGTGGAACCTCAATTACATATTGTAGAAGCTCATTTACATTTGTATATTAACCATTTTGTACCTTTGTGGAAACTCACTTGCATATGATGGAACATCAGTTGCACAGTAGGAAAGTTAATTGCATAATTTGAAACTTTAGTTACATATTATAGAAGGTCTCATTCTACGATTAATTTAATAATTGGGAATTTATCTCCAATTTTCCCTATCTTATTTTTGAAATATTATCATTTAATTATAAAGTAATATAAAAAAATAAAACACATAATTATGTGTGATTGAAGAACTTAATATAATAAGTGTAAGTAACTTGAAGTAGGTATGGTGCTAGTGAATATTTATTTAGAGAAAACTTATACATCCAGCATTTAACATGTTTAAATGTATGGTTCATAATAAGATGCCATATCTGTATCTTTCTCACGTATCATCATTTACGACGTAACTCACACTCTGGTCCTCCTTTCCTCCCCTCTGTGACGTCTTTGTTCTAATCCTTATCCACTTCCCAACAATTCCACTGTGTATTGCAACTCACTCGTGTCATTAACCATCATTTCCAGTGAATAGATTATTTATATATATATATATATATATTTACACTCATTTACTCAAAAATTAACAAGATCAGAAGGTAAGGACAAAATCAACTGCCACTTTTGCTTCCTCTAATATCAAAGACATGTTGATTTGAAATTAGCATCTCAATCCACATCGGAGCTTTCACCTTCTTGTCGTTTTAACCAAGGTGTCAACGAGAGGGAAAATTTGAAACACTTTCGTGTTCAGTCTAATCTGTCTTCTCCACTCAGCATCTGGCCCATACGTAAGTTTTCTCTGAGACAGAAACTCAGTTGCAATGCTGGGGCCTAACGTCTGCAACTCCAATAAACATACTTTCAAGATTTTGTAGAGGTGTCTCGTCCTTCCATTTGCAGTCATCAATGGAGATGAAATGGTAGGATGGAAGAGAGACTAATGCTGTTAATGATTGTGTTTACAAGATAATGATGACTTCTTCTTATTGGGGACCGGATATTCAAATACATCAAGCAATGGGTATAAGTGCTTGCTTGAGTGTATATTAGCTCCACAAGTATACACCACTTGGTGGTGGAAAAGTGCACATGTTTTTAATCATAGATTATCAAAGTCCCATCGACAACTGCACCTTTGACTTCTTTGATACTTTATCTTATTATTATTGAATTGTTTCATTCATGAAAATTAGTAATGATTTTATGGAGGAGATTAAACACTTTCAATCCTTCCTTCTTTGAGTCTAAAGATAAAACACTCAAATCGTTAGAACGTTCAAAAGTAAGATGTGTTGATACCAGTGAAGAAATTTTAGCTGGTTGAACATGAAATCTTAAATTTAAGTTTGTGCGAATGTAAAAAAAAAAAATTTACAAAAACTATTGAAATTCACCTTTGGAAATGCATACAACACATTCAATACGATAGAGGTGGGGGCAACAGTCATATGGAGTGATGCTGAAAATAGAGGGTGACACTGACACTATCCCAGAGAATATACCCATTCCAGTAAAAAATGGGCAGTTAGCTTCCTATGTCTGTGTCACCATAAAATTTTGATAGTGTCATTTATATATATATATATATATATGTGGTAAAAAAATATTTGCTAAATCCAACCCATATTAACATATGAGAAAAAAAAAGAGAAACAATTAAAATGCAAGGAAAATAATTAAGTAGAAATAAGTAGGAATTTAAGAAAAAAAAGGAAAAGAAAAATAATGCATAAAAATATTGCCTATTTAATCAAAGAAATGTGAGTGAAAGTCAACCACGCTACGTAGACCTAATAAGAACCAAGGGAAAAAAAAGAAAATGGTAAGAAATAAAAACAAAAGAAAAAACAACAAATCCATGCCAAGTAAACGGGATGATGGAGGAGAAAACTAAAGAACCATACCAAGTTACCAACCACATTTTCTTTCACTCCTTTTGCTGAAACTTTCATCATTTGGACCTGTTTGGATTAAAGATAGAAACTAATTTTCTAACGTGATTTACGCACTATGTGATATATATGTGAGAGAAGCTTTGTCTCGACTTATGAGAAATTATTTTTTTTAACGTTATGACAAATAAGACCTTATTCCGGAAGGTTCATTTGGGCCTAACAATTCTGGAAGGTTGAATGTGACATAAACCATATTTGCTATAACATTAGAAATTTAGACAAGTCGAGATAAAACTCATTTTATATACTTGTCCTGTAAATAGAGCAGGTAAAATAGGGTCAAAGCGATGGTTGAGATGGGTTCAGACCATAAAAATTGCAACCTGACAAAATGGGAGCTCCACGAGCCTAGCACGTATAACCCGCGAGTTACCAGCCAACCTTATATATCTATATTTTAAAAATATATTTTCTACAATATTATATCTTTATGAGTCACACAATATATAATTGTATATATTTGTTTCAATCTTTTAACATTATTATTATTTATGTATCAAAAATAATTTTTTTAAAAAAATGTTTAAGATTAACATACATAAAATTTATTGAAGATATTATAATTGTTCAATAATATATGAAAATTTATTTCAAAAATGTTTCTTTGGAGTCGATTAACTTCATGTTAATTATTTTTTGTAAATATTACTAAATTTTTGACAAATATATATGAAAAAATAAAAAAAAGAAAATGGCGGATTGGCGGGCTAGTGTTGAGGCTTTGGTAGCCCGCTATGGGCCCGGTCTGTTTAACCCGCTGGTTGAGGCGGATCAGCCCGCAACCCTCATGTTAGCCCATATTACTGCCTCTACTTGTAGCTTTTATAGCTAATCCTTCTAGCCTATAATCAAATAGTTATATAAAAAATTAAACACAACTTTCTTAATAATAAATTTTAAAAATATTAATTTAAATAGGTTTATATGGTTTTCTCACACTTATTTAGAATCAAGCTGCGTTTGATTTGGTATTTGTAATCTAATTTCATAAGTGTTTGTTCCTCCAATTGTTTTTTTTTTAAAAAAAGTTACACGTTTAAAATCAATTTATTCCCAAATATTATTCTGAAGTCAATGATATGTAATTAAAATAGCAATAAAATAGGAAAGTCAATTGCATAATATGAAACTTTAGTTGTATATTGTGGAATGTCCTATTCTACGATTAATTGGCAATGGAGATTTATCCTCAATTCTCCCCTATCTTATTTTTGAAATATTATCATTTAATTACAAACCAATATCAGAATATAAAACACATGGTTATATGTGATTGAAGAACTTAACATAATGAGTATAAGAAATTTGAGGTAAGTAAAGTGCTAGTTAATTTTCATAAGTAGAAAACTTACATCCAGCACTTGATATATCTAAATGTATGGTTCACAATAAGAAGACGACATCTATATCTTTCTCACGTATCATCATTTACGGCGTAACTCACAATCTAGTCCTCCTTTCCTCCCCTCTGTTACGTCTTTGTTTTGATCCTTATCCACTTCCCAACAATTCCACTGTGTATTGCGACTCACTCGTGTCATTAGCCATTATTTCAAGTAAATAGATTATATATATATATATTTACACTCATTTACTCAAAAATTAACAAGATCAGAAGGTACGGACAAAATCAACTGCCACTTTTGCTTCCTCTAACTATCAAAGACACGTCGATTTGAAATTAGCATCTCGATCCATATCGGAGCTTTCACCTTCTTGTCGTTCTAACCACGGCGTCAACGAGAGGGAAAATTTGAAACACTTTCGTGTTCAGTCTAATCTGTCTCCTCCACTCAGCGGCTTGCCCATACGAAAGTTTCCTCTGAGACTAAAACTCGGTTGCAATGCTGGGGCCTGACGTCTGCAACTCCAATAAACATACTTTCAAGATTTTGTAGTGGTGTCTCGTCCTTCAATTTGCAGTCATGAATGGAGATGAAATAGTATGATGGAAGAGAGACTCATGCTATTAATGACTATGTTTGCAAGATAAAGATGTCATCTTCTTATTGGAACCGGATATTCAAATACATCAAGCAATGGGTATAAGGGCTTGAGTGTATATTAGCTCCACAAGAATACACCACTTGGTGGTGGATAAGTGCCTATGTTTTTAATCATAGATTATCAAAGTCCCATCGTCAACTGAACCTTTGACTTCTTTGATACTTTACCTTATTATTATTGAATGGTTTCATTCATGAAAATTAGTAATGATTTTATGGAGGAGATTAAACACTTCAATCCTTCCTTCTTTGAATCAAAAGATAAAACACTCAAATGGCTAGAACGCTCAAAAGTAAGATGTGTTGATACTAGTGAAGAAATTTTAGCTGGTTGAATATGAGCATGCACAAAAAATAAAAAAAACATTACAAAGACTTTTGAAATCCATCTTTGGAAATGTGCAGAACACGTTCAATAAGGCAAATGTGAGGGAACTAGTCATAGGAAGTGATGGAAAAGTAGAAGGTGACCTTGACACTGTCCCAGGGAATATACCCATTCCAATAAAACATGGGTAGTCAGTTTCGTATGTCTGTGTCATCATGAAATTTTGATAGCGGCATTCATATACATATATATGGTAAAAAATATTTGCTAAATCCAACCCATATTAACATATGAGAAAAAAAGAGAAACAATTAAAATGCAAGGAAAATAATTAAGTAGGAATTAGTAGGAATTTAAGAGAAAAGGAATAGAAAAATAATGCATAAAAAATGACCTATGTAATCAAAGAAATGTCAGTGAGAGTCAACCACATCACCTAGACCTAACAGGAACTGTGGGAAAAAAAAGAAAATGGTGAGAAATAAAAAGAAAAGAAAAAAGAAAATAATATGACGTGACACAAACAACTATAGTCGGAGAAATCAAGAAAAATGCATGGCAAGTAAAAGGGATGATGGAGGAGAACAATAAAGAACCATACCAAGTTACCAACCACATGTTCTTTCACTCCTTTTGTTGAAACTCATCATTTGGGCTTGTCTGGATTAAGGATAGAAGCTACTTTTCCAACATCATTTACATTCTACGAGATATGTATGTGAGATGAGTTTTGTCTTGACGTACGTGAACGTGTTTCTTTAATGTTATGACCAACATGGCCTTATGCCGGAAGGTTCATTTGGGCCTAACAATGCCAGAAGGTTGAATGTGACATAGACCATGGTTGCTATAACGTTAGAAAAATACGTTCACGCAAGTCGAGATAAAACTCATATATATACTTGTCTTGTAAATAAAGCCTGTAAAACGGGTTCAACCAGTTGGTCGAGATGGATTTGGGTCTTAAAAACTGCAGCCCGTCAAAATAGGGGCTCCACGAGCTCAGCATAAAGAACCTGCTGGTTGCCAGCCATCCTTATATATCTATATTTTTAAAATATATTTTCTACAATATTAGATCTTCATGAGTCACATAATACATAATTGTATATATTTGTTTCAATCTTGTATTTGTCTCAATAGAGAGATGTGTGGATCCTAGTGAAGAAATTTTAGCCGGTTGAACATGAGATCTTGAATTTAAGTTTGTGAGAATGTCCAAAAAATAAAAAACTTTACAAAGACTTTTGAAATCCACCTTTGGAAATGCGAAAAACACATTCAATACGGCAGATGTGAGGGAACCAATCACATAGTGTGATGCTCAAAGTAGATGGCGACCCTGACACTGTCCCAAGGAATGTACCCATTATAATAAAACATGGGCAGTCACCTTCGTATGTCCGTGTCACCATGAAATTTTGATTTCATTAATATATATGGTAAAAAATATTTGCTAAATCCAACCCATATTAACATATGAGAAAAAAGAGAAACAATTAAAATGCAAGGAAAATAATTAAGTAGGAATCAGTAAGAATTTAAGAGAAAAGGAATAGAAAAATAATGTATAAAAAATGACCTATGTAATCAAAGAAATGTCAGTGAGAATCAACCACATCACGTAGACCTCATAGGAACCATGGGCAAAAAAGAAAATGGTGAGAAATAAAAAGAAAAGGAAAACGAAAATAATATGATGTGACACAAACAATTATAGTTGGAGAAATCAAGAAAAATGCATGGCAAGAAAAACGGATGATGGAGGAGAACAATAAAGAACCATACCAAGTTACCAACCCCATTTTCTTTCACTCCTTTTGTTGAAACTTTAATCATTTGGGCCTGTCTAAATTAAGGATAGAAACTACTTTTTCAACGTCATTTAAATTCTACGATATATGTATGTGAGATGAGCTTTGTTTTGACGTGCGTGAACGTGTTTCTTTAATGTTATGACAAACATGACCTTATGCCGGAAGGTTCATTTGGGCCTAACAATGCCGGAAGGTTGAATGTGACATAGACCATCGTTGCTATAACGTTAGAAAAACACGTTCACACAGGTGGAGATAAAGTTCATCTATATACTTGTCTTGTAAATAGAGCCTGTAAAACGGGTTCAACTCGCTGATCGAGATGGATTCGGGTCCTAAAAACTGCAGCCCGTCAAAGTGGGGGCTCCACGAGCCCAGCATGTAGAACCCGCGGGTTGCCAGCCATCCTTATATATCTATATTTTTAAAATATATTTTCTACAATATTAAATCTTCATGAGTCACAGAATATTTAATTGTATATATTTGTTTCAATCTTATATTTATCTCAATAGAGAGATGTGTTGATCCTTGTGAAAAAATTTTAGCTTGTTGAACATGAGATCTTGAATTTAAGTTTGTGAGAATGTGCAAAAAATAAAAAAAAACTTTACAAAGACTTTTGAAATTCACCTTTGGAAATGCACAAAACACGTTCAATACGGCAAATGTGAAGGAACCAGTCACATGGTGTGATGCTCAAAGTAGAGGGTGATCGTGACACTATCCCAGGGAATATACCCATTCCAATAAAACATGGGTAGTCAGCTTCGTATGTTCGTGTCACAATGAAATTTTGATAGTGGCATTCATATATACATATATATGGTAAAAAATATTTGCTTAATCCAACCCATATTAACATATGAGAAAAAAAGAGAAACAATCAAAATGCAAGGAAAATAATTAAGTAGGAATAAGTAGGAATTTAAGGGAAAAGGAATAGAAAAATAATGTATAAAAAATGACCTATGTAATCAAAGAAATGTCAGTGATAGTCAACCACGTCAAGTAGACCTAATAGGAACCATGGGCAAATAAGAAAATGGTGAGAAATAAAAAGAAAAGAAAAAGGAAAATAATATGACGTGACACAAACAACTATAGTCAGAGAAATCAAGAAAAATGCACGGCAAGTAAAAGGGATGATGGAGGAGAACAATAAAGAACCATACCAAGTTACGGACCACATTTTCTTTCACTCATTTTGTTGAAACTTTAATCATCTGGGCCTGTCTGAATTAAGGATAGAAACTACTTTTTCAACGTCATTTAAATTCTACGAGATATATATGTGAGATGAGTTTTGTCATAACATATGTGAATGTGTTTCTTTAATCTTATGACAAACATGGCCTTACGCCGGAAGGTTCATTTGGGCCTAACAATGCTAGAAGGTTGAATGTGACATAGACCATCGTTGCTATAACGTTAGAAAAACACATTCACGCAGGTCGAGATAAAGTTCATCCATATACTTGTCTTGTAAATAAAGCCTGTAAAACGGGCTCAACCCACTGGTCGAGATGATCCTAGTGAAGAAATTTTAGCCGGTTGAACATGAGATCTTGAATTCAAGTTTGTGAGAATGTGCAAAAAATATAAAACTTTACAAAGACTTTTGAAATCCACCTTTGGAAATGCGTAGAACACGTTCAATACGGCAGATGTGAGGGAACCAGTCACATGGTGTGATGCTGAAAGTAAAGGGTGATCGTGACACTGTCCCAGGGAATATACCCATTCCAATAAAACATGGGCAGTCAGCTTCGTATGTCCGTGTCACCATGAAATTTTGATAGTGGCATTCATATATATATATATATGGTAAAAAAATATTTGCTAAATCCAACCCATATTAACATATGAGAAAAAAAGAGAAACAATCAAAATGCAAGGAAAATAATTAAGTAGGAATAAGTAGGAATTTAAGGGAAAAGGAATAGAAAAATAATGTATAAAAAATGACTTATGTAATCAAAGAAATGTCAGTGAGAGGCAACCACATCAAGTAGACCTAATAGGAACCATGGGCAAATACGAAAATGGTGAGAAATAAAAAGAAAAGAAAAAGGAAAATAATATGACGTGACACAAACAATTATAGTTGGAGAAATCAAGAAATATTCATGGCAAGTAAAAGGGATGATGGAGGTGAACAATAAAGAATCATACCAAGTTACCAACCACATTTTTTTTCACTCCTTTTGTTGAAACTTTCATCATCTGGGCCTTTCTGAATTAAGGATAAAAACTACTTTTCCAACATCATTTACATTCTACGAGGCATATTTGTGAGATGAGCTTTGTCTCGATGTGCGTGAACGTGTTTCTTTAATGTTATGACAAACATGGCCTTATGCCGGAAGGTTCATTTGGGCCTAACAATGCCGGAAGGTTGAATGTGACATAGACCATGGTTGCTATAACGTTAAACGAACACGTTCACGTAGGTCGAGATAAAGTTCATCCATATACTTGTCTTGTAAATAGAGCCAGTAAAATGGGCACAACCCGTTGGTCGAGATGGATTCGGGTCATAAAAACTGCAGCCCGTTAAAATGGGGGCTCCACAAGCCCAGCAAGTAGAATTCGCGGGTTGCGAGCCATCCTTATATATCTATATTTTTAAAATATATTTTCTACAATATTAGATTTTCATGAGTCACAGAATACATAATTGTATATATTTGTTTCAATCTTATATTTGTCTCAATAGAGAGATGTGTTCATCCTAGTGAAGAAATTTTAGCCGGTTGAACATGAGATCTTGAATTTAAATTTGTGAGAATGTGCAAAAAAATAAAAAAACTTTACAAAGACTTTTGAAATCCACCTTTGGAAATGCACAGAACACGTTCAATACGGTAGATGTGAGGGAACCAGTCACATGGTGTGATGCTGAAAGTAGAGGGTGACCATGACACTATCCCAGGGAATATACCCATTCCAATAAAACATGGGCAGTCAGCTTCGTATGTCCGTGTCACCATGAAATTTTGATAGTGGCATTCATATATATACATATATACATATACATGGTAAAAAATATTTACTAAATTCAACCCATATTAACATATGAGAAAAAAAAGAGAAACAATTAAAATGCAAGGAAAATAATTAAGTAGGAATTTAAGGGAAAAGGAATAGAAAAATAATGTATAAAAAATGACCTATGTAATCAAAGAAATGTCAGTGAGAGTCAACCACATCACGTAGACCTAATAGGAACCAGGGGCAAAAAGGAAAATGGTGAGAAATAAAAAGAAAAGAAAAATGAAAATAATATAATGTGACATAAACAATTATAGTTGGAGAAATCAAGAAATATTCATGGCAAGTAAAATGGATGATGGAGGTGAACAATAAAGAACCATACCAAGTTACCAACCACATTTTCTTTCACTCCTTTTGTTGAAACTTTCATCATCTGGGCCTTTCTGAATTAAGGATAAAAACTACTTTTCCAACGTCATTTACATTCTACGAGATATATCTGTGAGATGAGCTTTGTTTCGATATGCATGAACATGTTTCTTTAATGTTATGACAAACATGGCCTTAGGCCGGAAGGTTCATTTGGGCCTAACAATGCGGAAAGGTTGAATGTGACATAGACCATGGTTGCTATAACATTAGAAAAACACGTTCACTCAAGTTGAGATAAAGCTCATCCATATACTTGTCTTGTAAATAGAACCTGTAAAATAGGCTCAACCCTCTGGTCGAGATGGATTCAAGCCGTAAAAATTGTAGTCGTCAAAATGGGGGCTCCACGAGCCCAGCACGTATATCCTGCGGGTTGCCAACCAGCCTTATATATCTAAAATTTTAAAAATAATTTTTAAAATATATTTTCTAAAATATTAGGTTTTCATAAGTCACACAATACATAATTGTATATATTTATTTCAGTCTTTTAACATTATTGTTATTTATGTATCAAAAATGATTTTTAAAAAAATGTTTAAGATTAACTTACATAAAATTTGTTGAAGATATTATAATTGTTCAATAATATATGAAAGTTTATTTCAAAAATATTTTCTTGGAGTCTATTAACTTCATTTTAATTTTTTTTGTAGATATTACTAAATTTTTGACAAATATGTATTAAAAATTTTAAAAATAAAATGGTAGGGTTGCGGGCTAATGCTGAGGCTTTGGTAGCAAGTCATGGGCCCGACCCGTTTAACCTATTGGTTGAGGCGAGAAAACCTACAACTCGTGGGTTAGCCCATATTACTGCCTCTACTTGTAGATCATAACTCACTTGGGAAAAAGTAGCTTTTATTATTAATCCTACCAACCTATAGTCAATAGTTATATAAAAAATTAAACACATAACTTTCTTAATAATAAATTTTAAGAATATTAATTTGATTAGGTTTATATGGTTTTTTCACAATTATGTAGAATCAAGCTGTGTTTGATTTGGTATTCGTAATCTAATTTCATAAGTGTTGGTTCTTCCAATTGTTTTTTTGAAAAAAGTTACACGTTTAAATTAAATTTATTCCCAAATATTATTCTGACGTCAATGATGTGTAATTAAAATAGCAATAAACAAGTAATTTTATATTTTAGTGCGGTAAAAGGAATACATTTTTCACAAAGTCACAATACTATTAATTAATAATTAATCAATGAGTGTGAAGGGAATAAATGAACCATTGCTTGGATATGCAGGTAACCATACACATCAAGAGTGAGACAAGAGCTAATATTTTATTAATTTTTTATCTTATCCCATTTATGTTTATATAATATATGTTGGCTTTCTACATCTACCATAATTAATACTAGAGGTGGTAATATAGGTCAATCTATCAATTACAGGTTGGCCTGCCGAGGTGGGTTCAAATACCCATATGCATATGGGTTGAAATTTTCCCAACTCAATTCACCAAACCAGCCAACCTACCAACTTTTGCTTTTTTAATATTTTTTTACCTATAATACTTTTTCAATTTGGACTTAAAATATTTTTTTTTCAATATCTAAAATTAAATATTCTTTTTCATAAATTTAATTTATAAAAAGACACTACAACTTGAACATAAAATATCTAATTCAAATTTTATATTATACAACTTAAATATATATAATATGTTTTATAAGATTGAATTCAAATTAAATATTAAATATAAACCAACCAAATGATCAACAAACATATAATATTAATTAGGTTTACAATATGATTAGAAGTTGTCCACATATTTTTTATAAATCAATTTTATTTTTTTTAAAAAATAGGTTGGTGAGTAACCCTGCCATAGATATGGATTAGGCATGTACGGATAAAAAAGACTCGTATTCAAATAGGCCTGGTTTTAACCAACCCAATCTATTACGGGTTGGCAAGTTCAGCCCTTGAGCTGAATCCATATACGTGACTAAAATGTGGTGTTATAACGAGTAATTTTTTTTTCGGTGATATATAATGATTAATTTTTAGTAAAGACATGATGTGCTGGCCATATTTAAGAGATTATACAAGTGTTGAACAACCATTTGCCATTCAGATTTGGTGCACAGTCGTAGAAAAACGTGAAACGCATATTTATAAATAATTAATTATCAGGTTGTGCAATGAATGCTTTGTGGTCATCTTATTTCTACTTAAGATATTTGAAGATTTAATTCGGTTGTTAATTAGAGTGGCAGTAGTTTTAATGTTGGAAGCCTCGTAGACCATAATTCTATTTTTAATGCAGCCAACCTTTTCCTACTCTTTCTTGCAGAATTAATTTATTCCATAATATCACATTAATATGATGTTATCAGATAGAAGTCAACCTTTTAGAAAGGCATTTTGATTAGGTTAAATATAGATAAAATTAAACAATTTTAAATTTGAAAACATAGTTAATAAAATTTACAATTTTTTCTGATCTATATAAAATATACTAGATGAATATATTCAAAAAAAATTATATATTTTATACATTTATTATTTTTAATAAATAAGGATGTACTTAAAAATATTTCATTTCTCATTTATAAATTATTTTTAACTAATTTTAATCAATAATTTATTTTATGTGATTTAGTAATTTTTTATAAACAAAGAGGACGGGAGTAAGACATAATTTAATTATGATTATTGAATCATTTATGGGTTTCCGAGTTCAGACAGACAGGATCACATCGTTGACCGTCGCCGCATCTACCAATCGCGTTTCTCTTCGTGGCCACGCGCTGAATCGGCGCGTTTCCTCCTTCGCGTTCCTCTTGGGATTTGTCTGTTCATGTATGTGGAAATTGAAAGTACAGACAAGATCGGTAGAAATAATTACACACTTCTACAGTGACACATCATACATACTCTACTCAATGAGAATGTTTCAAGTATTATTTATTATTTAACTCATATTTTATAAATTTCTTTTAATTATTCATCATTTTTTATAATAAATATATATTGTAATAAGTTATGGAAAAATGAAAATAATCAAGAGAAATTTATGAGATATGTGATCACAATAGATGATACTTAAAATATTTTCATTGAATACAGAGTGTAGATGACGTGGCATTCCGGAAGTGTCTAAGTATCTCTCCAACATCGGATTAAATATCGCAAAGAAAAATCTACCGACCGAGCGTTTTTTGAATATTCAGAATCGATCAGCTCATCACCATGACAACGTTGCTGGCACAGAAAAATGGAAAAAGAAAAAGGGAAAAACACCCCCCTTCCTTTTCCGTCTTCATCATTATATAGTTATAATGGCTATAAATAGTATCGTCATGATGGGAAAAATGATTTAGGAAGCAAGTTCCTACCCACTCCCATTACCTGCATTGACTTTTGGAGTTAAATTGCTAGGGTTTGAAGCCCCCACATGGTGAATTTTCTCATTGTACTCGTCTGAATTCTCAAGGAAAACTTTTTTCGTATTCAGTTCTGTACACTGGGACTCAGATTTCTTGTTCATTCTTTTCGGCTCAACACCCATTTTTCCCACTTTTTTTTTTTCCTTTCTTCGTTATGGCTCCCTGCAATTTCAAGTTTTTGATTTTCATTCCCCAGCAAGAGAGAATGATTCAAACCAAAGCCAACATAATTTGTTGCATAAGGCTTGTTTCAGCTTCTTTTCCGTTTTGCCTTTGTTAATGTCACTTTAAGCAAATGACATTTCTGGGTTTCTTTTTATATGCTTATTTACTTTTGCTCTGATCGAAGATAGTTCAGGCCTACGAAAGATGTATCAATCTTAGTGTTCTTTATGTTCAACACTACAACTTGATTGACACTGATCCTTCACATGCCTTGATACTTTATTCGTTCGTTCCAAGTGGTGATTCCTTTTTATTCATTTCTACCCTGTTTCCAGGTTATTGGGATGCTGGGTCCGAGATTATATGGATTCGGCCTGGCCTTGTCGCTTTTCTGTTTCATTCTCACAGCAGCAGCACAAAGGACAGATCCTTCGGAAGGTGAATTTAAATTTAATGGATTGGCGTTTTCTGTTTCACCTTCTTATATGTGTCTCTGGCGCTTCGTTCTGCTCCGGAGGCAAGTACTTCATATTGAATCATGATTCTAAATTGTGTCAAAACATCACTCAAAGTAGGAAAATGGCGTGGCAGTTGCCATTTCGAAAATACTAAAATTTCTACGTTCCTACGTAAAATTTTGTTCATAAACTGTGTGTTGACTCTTAATGCTAATGCCAAAAGAAAGTCCCCACATTTTGCCTACAAGTTTTCTTTAAAGGATGAATATCCCCACTAGCATATTTGGCGTTCATGGTAAGCTTAAAAAAGCATTACCCTGAGGTTCCAAGTTAAAAATACTGGTACTAACAAGCAGAAGTAGAAGGATAATTGGTCCTCATGGTCAAAGTTTTGAGGTTGGAGCTGTGGGCCTCCTCTTGCCACTTGTGGTTATTTGAGAATAGACTTTGTATTGTTGTTGTCCTATCATTATGCTTGCTGAGCCCAGTAGAACTGTGCTACATTCCTATCATTTTATCTTCCTTTATCTCAAGCTGCAGCATGATTTGATTTGTTGAATGGAACTTCTAAACCTAACATATGGTCTATGTTTGTGCTATCTGTGGCATTTGTAGTGAATGCACTGGTCCAAATAAAAAAAAGTTTGATTGATTCCAAGAACCATCTGAGGAACTGGAATAAGGGCGACCCATGTACATCAAACTGGACTGGTGTTTGGTGTTTTGATAGGGTTGGGACTGATGGATACTTCCATGTCCATGATCTGTACGGCCCTTTTATCTTTCTTTTCTTTTCCTTTTTCTTTTTTTCAAGTTTCAATCTGACAATTTGTATTAGTTGGATATTAGAAAGTTAGTGAGGAAAGGTAAAGAACTACAGATATAATGACAGAATTCTAATTATTATTCTGCAACTTTACTGAAGTTACTTGATGACTTCAAATCTCTCGGGGAGTCTAGCACCTCAGCTTGGTCAGCTATCTCAGCTTCAGATAATGTGAGTTGTCTCACCGGATAATCTTCTATCTAGCAATTAAACGGGATATTGAGGTGATACTTTTAACTATGCTGATGTTTTTATTATTTTCTTCATGAAGGAATTTCATGTGGAATGATCTGACAGGAGCCATACCAAAGGAGATAGGAAAGATCAAATTATTGAGACTCTTGTAAGATGGCTTAAACGCTTTCTAGTGTTTCTATAGTTATTTCTTTTATATAATAAACCGAGATATTGGAGTTAATCTTCAATAGTTAAGACCTTTATATTGTAAGAAGAAATTTGCTATCCTGCTAGATGATGATGAGATTTTAATTAAAGATGGTCTTACTGAGTTATGTATCTATTCATTCTTTAGTTTAACTGTGCTGACATGTATATTATAAATAACGTGTAATATCACCAAGTGAAATAAATCTGAAGTTCGGACAAGGTGTGTTGTCTTAGAATGCAAAAAAATGATTTGTGATAAATTAATTTAGAAATTTTTGTTGTCTGTATGCGAGTGTGCATGGCTGAACAGAAGTGAACATGTTAATGCCGCAGCACATGAAATTTTATTATCAATCATGCGACAGAGTATTGATTTTATCCACTCTTATATGCAGTAACATGAAAATAAATATTCTTTTTGTGAACTGTCTTTACAGACTCCTGAATGGCAATAAGTTATCTGGTGCCTTGCCTGATGAACTTGGCAATCTCTCAAACTTGAATAGGCTCCAAGTTGACCTAAACCAACTGTCAGGTCCAATACCACAATCGTTTGCCAACTTGGTCAATGTTAAACACCTGTAAGTGGATCTCTGAGCTCAAGGCATCACTAACCTGGTTTGGAGCTGGATTTCTTATGTTTACTTCGTCTGCTTTTTTTTGTATCTTTCCAGCCACTTGAACAACAACTCATTTACTGGTCAAATTCCACGTGAACTTTCAAAGCTACCTAATTTACTGCATTTGTAAGTATTCAAGGCAGAAGGCTTTTTCTGGTCTACCTTATGGTTTCAAATTTCTATTAGCAGCATGTTTATTTATTTTCTACTTCGTGTACAAGTTCTCCGGTCTGTTTACTTGTTTAGATGACATTACAGGCTTGTGGACAATAACAACTTTTCTGGCCATCTTCCACCAGAATTTTACATGTTACCAGCGTTGCGCATACTGTATGCTTCTGTTCCCACTACCTTACAATTAAATAATTGTCCAGTGGCTTTAATGTTCCATGCTATAAATTTCTACGAATATGGTATTGTTTGTTAATACTTCTAATTTAGAGCTGGTAGATGCCACCTCCTGCTAGCTTTCTGTCATGGCTGCGTATAAATCTTTACATTGGGCAGAAAAAGTAATGTAGATATAGCCATGTCCTCATTTTTTGTATTTTTCTTTTAACTTGTTGCAGCCAAGTTGACAACAATAATTTCAGTGGAACAGACATTCCTTCTACCTATGCAAACTTTTCCAAGCTAGTAAAACTGTGAGTATTCCTATTGATGACTCTTTTTCTTTATTTTTATTCTAGGATTAGAGATGTTAGACAATTTAATTTTTGACCACCGTCCTTTGGCTTCCGTCTTATGGCTTTAACCATTAGGTAAGCAGGTTCTTTGACAGTATTTCTAAACATTGTTAATCATGAAGTCAAGAGTATTATCTATCCTTCTCTTTCACAGATTCAATTTTCCATTTAAGATATAGGAGAGTTTTTTTAACATCCTTCAAGAACAAAAGGCTTTTATATATGGGTGCATGTTGGACATGGAAATATCCTTTGGGCTTCAAGAGACAGCTCAAACTTCAAGATTGAGGACTGAGTAGTTGTTTGAGACAGAATATCCTTAACGAATGCAGCTAAGGAATTTGCATGCTTACCGCGATTCCTTTAGAAACAGTGACTAGAAGATTCTATTCGCCTATGTTTGGTTTGATGGGGGGAATGGGAGGGATGGATAGGAGGGAAAGGCAAAAGATAGAAGGGTTTAGTGTTACCTTGTTTGATTATGTTAGAGGGGAGGGGAAGGAATAGGTTTTATGTTCGGTTCAAAAGAGGAAGGGAGGGGAGATAATGATATATTTATCATTATGCCCTTATATGGTAGTTCATATTTTTTTTAATTAATATGTATTATATATTCTTAACCATAATTATATAATTTTTATTTCTAATTAATTTAAGTAATAATATATTTAATTTACTAATTGATGTAGTAATACTTTTATTTATAATAAATAAAAAAATATATTTTGAAATGGAAGAATATTTTTTTTATCAATAATCATATTTTTATTTTAAATTTAATAATATGTTTTATTTATAATAATATATTTTATATTGTAAATTATTTTTATAATAATATTTTTATAACAATATGCTTTTAATTATTATTTTATTTTTAAAATATTTAATTAATTTTTATAATATATTTTTAGTTACAATTATATAATTTTTTAGTCATTTTTATAATAATATAAATTTATTACAACATATTTTTATTTCATTACAATATATTTATTAATTAAAATAATTTTTTTCCTTAAGAGTATTAATGGAATACCAAAAAATGTATAGAGATAAAATTTTCTTAAAATATGATTCCCCTCCAAAAAAATCCCAATTTAGCGGGGGAGGGGAAGGTAAATTTTGGCTCCTCTCCCCTTCAATATTGTAAACCAAATAAGGGGGGAATAATTTTCCCTTCCTTTCCATCCCCCTCCAACCAAACACACCCTAAAGGGAAAACACCAAGAAAGGACAGAAAATTATGTGGGAGTTTTCACTTGTAAATTTGAGAATATAATCAAGACTGATTTGTTTTCCTGAGCTAACATCCCCTCTTTGACTTAACAGAAGTCTTAGAAACTGCAGCCTGCAAGGAGCGGTTCCCGATCTGAGTTCAATAAACGAGCTTAGCTATCTGTATGTTCAAATAACTTCTGTGGTTTGCTTTTACTTGTGCCTGATGACAGCTCTTACCTCTACTCCATTTTCTCTAGACCACCTATTAACCTGTGTCGGGTTCTTGTTTCAGGGATCTTAGCTGGAATCATCTTACTGGACCCATACCATCAAAGAAACTTTCAGATAATATGACAACTATGTATGTATATTTCTGATTTAATTCTTTCTATTTTGTAGTTTTTATGCCACTAATTGCCCTCTCTACTTGCTAGTTGCGAAGCTCATATTTATCTCAATATTAAGTATGACAATTTGAGGTTGACATCGTAATTTTCTTTTTATTACAGTGACATTTCAAATAACAAGATCAACGGATCGATTGCTGAAGGCCTCAAATTACTTCCTTTACTTCAAAGATTGTGAGAGCATACCCATCAATCTGTAATTTTTGATGTAGCATGTGATGGATTATGTAGTAATATTTTGGAATATCTTAAATATAACTCTCTTCCAGGAAAAAAGGCGGCTGCCATCAAGAATATACTTTAGCATGGGCATTACTTTTTCCCTTAATTTATTTAAATTTGTTAATTTCAGGTCCCTAGCGAACAATTCTTTGTCTGGATCCATCCCAGCCAGTATATGGATGAACATGTCCTTCAGTAGGAGTGTTATGCTCACAATGTAAATTCTGAATCAAAATCATGCTGTTTACAAATCTTTCAGTAATTCTCCGCATCAAGCTAACTCTTCTGAGTTAGTATAATTGGAGTATATCAACTTTTCATCGGCCAGTTAATGGTTTAAGTTGGTCGAATGGATTTTGATAATGCAATTTTCAAACTGAAATTTAATGTTTTGTCCAATCTATGCAGTGATCTCCGCAATAATTCATTTTCAGACATTTCAGGCAATGCAAGTCTACCGGCAAATGTCACCTTGTGGTATTCTTATTTTTCATATTCCGTAATACATGGACTTCCATGCATCCGCCATTCTGCATGATATGATTCTCTCTCTATTATTCTGTTGTTTGATTCATGAGCATAACGTGGTGATCATTCTTATTGCATTTTATGTGGATTTCTGGTATGGATTTGAAATTGAAGATAATGTGTTCTCTTATAAGTGGTTTGGTTGTTGATGCTTGTAAATCAGATCCACTGTAACGATCCACAGTGGAATATAGGGGACTAGATTATTACTAAACCTTAGGACAGTCTCAAGGAAGCTGCAATGCAACAAAATGGAATACATATGATTAATCTAGGGGGAATTACTATAAAGTCCTTTGCAAGAGAATTAATATCATAAAGGTCCCAATAAGTTATCAATGCGAGTTACTTGAGTTGTCAATGTAGTTGCTTGAGTTGTCAATGGGACCTTTCGGATATTAATGCTCTTACATGAGACTTTATAGTAATTCCCCCAAAAAGGTATTCTATACTCAACCTTTTGTCATCTTGATCGTTTTCTGTATTCTTTGACCTCCACATGGTATTTGCTCTTGCTTCCTTAAAGGTGCTTCTTTGCTTGACATGTAAAGGGATTTTGGGGTCATTTGGTGGCTAATGATATTTCAAATAGGATATTTTGTTTTTCAACCAAAGCCATGTTTGTCTCTTCCAATACTGAGTTCTCTTGGGTGGGCTAAAAAGAAGTGATGTCAAAAGGCTTGTAGTGCATTTATGATACCATCTAACTTGTTAAGAAAATGATCGTTGAAATTGATGGTTTCTTTCTTTCTTTCTTTTTTTAAAAATGATTCGCTCTTGGTATATTGTCATTTTCTTATCAATTTCTATGTTTCTTCCCTGAAGGCTTGATGGCAATCCTATCTGCGAGAATTCTAACGTTCAGAATATTGGTCAATATTGTTCCTCTCAAGGCGTTAAGTCTGAAAAACCTATGAATTCAACAACTGCCTGTCGTGCTCAAGCTTGTCCAACGGATGATTTCTATGAATATGTCCCAGCTTCTCCTGTTCCTTGCTATTGTGCAGCACCTCTGAGAATTGGATATCGTCTGAAAAGCCCAAGTTTCTCTTACTTTTCTCCTTATAGAACTTACTTTGAGTTATATCTGGCTCAGACTTTACATTTGGACCTATACCAAATATGGATAGATTCAGCTGCTTGGGAAGTAGGACCTCGTCTTAGGATGTATTTGAAACTCTATCCTAATTACAATGATTCCCACTCTAATAAGTTCAATACAAGTGAGGTCCGACGTATTCAAGGCCAATTTGGATCATGGAATTTTCCTCGCACTGATTTTTTTGGACCATATGAACTCTTGAACTTCACTCTCCTTGGACCTTATGAAGAATGTAAGTTTCTTAATCATCATAATTTCCTATTTTATGTGATCCTAGACAATGCATTATCAATTTAGGCTAAATTCTTATATCATCTTCATTACTTACCACCAAATGTATGTAATATTTACCACAAATTTACTGCTTGCTAAAGTGGTTGACAGATTTTTATTCATGATAAAAAGAAATTAACCACTCTCTTTTGGTGTTTCGAACTTTAATCATTGTTTTTTTGGCTCATGTACAAGGAGGAGCCATACATATTTTGCAGTAATAAATAGTTCAATGCAAAGTAACAAGTATTAATGCCCATTCTTTTAATGAATCCAAATCAATTCTTCTATCAAACTAAAAGAACATAGAGAAATTATTATGATCAACCAAAGATTTGAATGGCAATGAAAAAGAAGGTACCGTTTTTGTCTACCTAGATTCAACATTGATGTTTATGAATCAAATTGGATACATCTAATACCCGACCTAAATTTTATTCAGATTGAATTGAATTATATTATGATTTTGTTATTGAGTTTCTCTAATTTACTTCTCCTTTTGTTGCCGTAGTAATTGTTGAGACAAATAAGGGGAAGATCAGTACAACCGTGTTAGTAGTTGCCATAATCGCAGCTATTGCTTGTGCTGCCTCGATCTCTGCAATTATGACTCTCGTGATAGGCAAAAGACACATCAAATACCGTTCCAAGCTATCCAGGAATCATATGTGTAAGTACTATATGCATCTAGAGTAGGTTTTGTTCATTTGCATGGAACCCCTGATAAGTTACCTATGGCTTGTAAACTGTTCAACTCCTTACATTTTTAATATTTATACTGATACATGTTGCGGTGAAAAATATTATTCAAAAGTTCTAAATCTGATCCTTTTTGGCAGCCTCTAATATTTCCATCAAAATTGATGGCGTGAAAGCATTCACTTTCAGAGAACTGGCTCATGCAACTGACAATTTCAGCAGTTCAACAATAGTTGGCCAAGGAGGTTATGGGAAGGTTTATAAAGGCATTCTATTTGATAAAACAGTTGTGGCCATAAAGCGAGCAGATGAGGGTTCTTTACAAGGCCAAAAAGAATTTTTGACTGAGATTGAACTTCTATCAAGGTTGCATCATCGAAATCTAGTCTCATTGGTTGGATACTGTGGTGAAGAAGGAGAGCAGGTAAATTGTTCTTAGCTAGTTCTTCCTTATCTTTACCATCCCGCAATTGGTTCTTTAAAAGGTTTTGATTGTCAGTGAGTGAAGCATTTGTGTATAATTGATGCCACAATCCTTTAGCCTGATCAATCATTCTTCTAGCAAACTAGCCATTAGGTCAAAATTTTTAACATGGTAGAGCCAAATTCCTATCTGTCCTTGAACTTCACATGCAGCCTATTGTTCTCATTTGGGCTGTTTAAGCCCTTTGTTTTTTTGGTTTATGTTGATTTGGTTAAACATGTCCGTTCTGTTGAGGTTACATATGAACTGAATTTATCGTAAATAAGGCCTCTTGTTATTTAACAAGTGAACTGCATGCTCTTGCTTATTTCTCTTGAAAGCAGTCACTAGATATTGGAGTTATGACAATGAGGACTGTAGTTATTCTAGTTCTGCTATTTTAGTATCTAAAATATTTGATGTATATTAGATGCCAGAACATATTAATGAGACTCATCTACCATTCTGCTGGTTCAGATTCTGATTTACGAATTCATGCCCAACGGTACCTTGCGGGAGTGGATTTCTGGTATGAAAATGTTGAACTTTAACATCTATAATGCTTTCAATGTCAAACATAAAATAGGTGTCTCTTTCAGGATTTTTTGTGTGGTTCTTTTCTCTTCCCATTTTAATGTATTCCATTAACCTGTTTCACTCTTCATTTGCAAAAATATTGTTGATGAGTTTGCAAGAAACTGTTTTTTTTTTTTTTAATTATTTTCAATGATCTTAGTTAAAATAATAAACTCTAATAGCTTTATAAATCTCCACTTATGTATATGTACTCATCAGGTCATAAATGTAAGACCCTTCTTTAGTGTAATTTGCACTATAAAAAGAGTCTTACATTTAGGAATAACCTTTTTCCATGGTTGGCAGGAAACAAAATTTGAATATAGTTATAGACAGGAAATGGGAAGGGAAGACAGTAAATATTATTGAAGCAAAAGGATAAAATACTTCTTAATAGAACACTAAATCACCCATAATCACCCACAAATTCTTTATGCAGGTCATCTCAAAGTCTGGCAATAACATGTCACTCTATGATTCTTTATTTATAAATAATTCTGTTTTGACACATGATGTAAAGCATTGTTTATGTAGCATAGCTTCCAAAGGTCACCGTTGTCATTTCTGATGGTTCTCAAATACCTTCACCATGAAATCTGCTGAGCCATGGTGTTTTTCTACTTGAGTAGTATTTATGGGGCATTGTCATATGATAGGTAAAAGGAAGGGAAACCTAAACTTTGGCATGAGGTTGAGGATTGCAATGGGCGCCGCCAAAGGCATACAGTATCTCCATACTGAAGCTAACCCTCCTATATTCCACCGAGATATTAAAGCTAGCAACATACTGTTGGACCGCATGCTGGTTGCTAAAGTGGCTGACTTTGGACTCTCGCGTCTTGCACCAAATATGGATGATGAAGGAAACACGCCTAAATATGTGTCAACAGTTGTGAGGGGAACACCGGTAAGTTTGCTTCAGAGAACTGCAGGAATGACTTGAATACTACTCCCTCCGGCCTTAACATAAGAGTTATATAATTTATTTGCAGATATTAAAGAAATTAGATAAGTTAGTTATTTATAAAATATGTGTGTTGATTTTCCTAAACTACCCTCTTTAATCATGTACATTAGATGGAAGCCTTCTTGACATGTACAATCAATAGGGATGTTTTGAAAAAAAATTATAACTTTAGGAGACAAAGTGAATCAAGGTTTTATACTAAGATCAAAATAACCCTTTATCTAACTTCTATATTTAGGACCGGAGGAAGTAGTATTAAGGACTTGACAATAGCACACATGTAGGCATGTAGGTATGTGCTATGGGACATTCGTGCAATACTGGCGGTTTCATTGTGAGATTGTTCTGGCTGGTCAACTCTTTCGCTTAGTTTTTAAATGCTTCTACTTATATGTTTACAGGGATACCTAGATCCTGAGTACTTTTTGACTCATAAGTTAACGGACAAAAGTGATGTTTATAGTTTGGGAATTGTGTTTCTGGAGCTTTTGACAAGCATGCATCCAATATCACAAGGGAAAAACATTGTTCGTGAGGTACCATGTTTAATAATAGCACTAGGTGGTTGTATTTTATTCTGGGGGAATTACATTAAGGAGCCACACAAAAAAATTAATATCAGAAAGGCCTCAAAAGGTTGTTAATAACAAGTAAAAGAGCACAATTGATAAGTGAAGGAGCTACCAATAACCTTTTAGAACCTTTTTGATATTAATTTTTTTGCGTGCGACCTTAATATAATTCCTCCTTTTATTTTTCTTTCTCCAATAGTTTATTTGGATTTCATACAACTGCAGGTTGATTACGCTAATTGACTTTGCCTCTAACTTTAATTTGCAAAATACAACCGCAATAAAAACCTTTTTTTGCAAGTGTTAATCCAAACAAGGCCTTAACCAGTTTGGTTTTAAGCTAAGAACTCAGAATGTTTTGTCAGGTTAACGAGGCTCATCAGTGCGGCATGATATCTTCCATTATAGATAGAAAAATGGGTTCATATCCATCAGATTGTGTGGACAGGTTTCTGAATCTCTCCCTAAGTTGTTGCCATGAGAATCCAGAGGAGAGACCATCCATGGTAGATGTGGTGAGGGAGCTGGAGATTATTCTGTCAATGTTGCCAGATTCTGAAACTGGTTTCCCAGACAGTGCATCTGATTTTCCTGTCAAAATGGCTTCATCATCATCAACATCATCCAAATCCTACATGACAAGGGAGGGACAAAACGTGTCCTCTCCGATGTTGTCAGGAAGCAACCTTGTCAGTGACGTTATTCCCACCATCGTTCCTCGCTAATCGATGCCCACGCATACGAAGCTTCCTCTTAGACATATGAGCGGAAGAGATCAAGTTGGAACTAGATCCTTTCCTGTTCTAAATTTGGTTCATGCACATAATCTAATGGTTGAGAGAAGTCAATACAATAACTATGAGTTCATTACCGGGTCAAATCCCTTTTCTGATCCTTAGATCAGAACAATGGACCAAATTTTAGATGGGAGAGGCAAAAGTATACCTTTGGTCTTCTAACTTGGTTTCAGTTTGGTCCTTAATTTTAAAGACTATCTTTTTATTCCTCTAACCTTAATATCGATAGTCTCTAACATTTTTTGTTAACAGTGTTAGGGTTGAAGGACTTGAAAGGCACTTCATAAAAGTAAGGGATCAAAATGAAATCTTTGTAAAGTTATATGACTAAATGTATACTTTTGCCGACAGGAGAAGCCAGTGAAGATACATAGTATGTTGTGTTTTTCTGCATCAGCAATAGGAAAAGGTTGCTAGTTAAGGAAGCTGAGACAGGGTTTGGTTCTAAGGTGGGGATTGTGATGAGTGGATGGAGTCAAGATGTACTATAGATGTAGTGAGGAAATTGTGTGATGTTTAAGGCAAGTTTGTATATACAAATTCTAACTATGGCACCTGACTGATCCATAATTTTGATGTACTTTTACTGTTTTACATGTATCAAATAGAAAGCATGAAACACATGATTTAAATAGGGAAACATTTATTTGATCAAAAAGGAAAAAAAAGGGAAAGGAAACATTCATATCTTAGTTCAATTATACACTATATTTTCATTTTCTGAGATTGAATCCACTCAAGCCCCTCTAACAAAAAAAAAAAAAAACCATGTAAAATGACTTTGCCTTTTTGATAAAGGCTAAAACATATATTTACTCATTTTAAATTTATATCAAATTTCAATTTAGTACCTTAAATTTAAAAATATACTTAAATTTTAATTATATAATATAATTATATTTATATTTTAAAATTTAAATGCACTTTGTCAGCATTTTTTACATTTGCTGATTCAACATTTTTTTTGTTTAATAAAACTAACAGTGTTAAGGTTATGAAATTAAAAATATCATTTTAAAAATTATTCAACTAAATTTTGACATTTAATAAAATAAAATTTTCATAACCAACTTAAGTTAACATGAGTGATTAAGGCCTTCAGCAAGCTTAATTAAAAAATTGTTATTCTGTTATTAGTAATTTAATTAAAGAAGATAAGTATTCACTGTTGATTTGGAAAAACGCGTATGTTCTTTCAAAAAAAAAATCATATATCTCTCCAGGAATTAAAAAATTATTAAAATTAGGTGATTTGAAGTCAAACTACCCAACATGGCCAATATGATCTCCAGCTCACCTTGACTTATAGGAGACAGAAAAAATTGGACACACTAAGCTAAACAACATGATCCTCCACAACTGGACCAAATTTTACCAATTTATTAAATGCTTTATTAATTATTTATTTAAATACACGGTGATAGGCTTTTGATTTTTTCCCTCTAAAGGAACAAGTCCACATATATTATATTATATTATTATCCTTGAACCTATGCACATGAAGATTTGGATATTAATCTCGTCGTCCTTTTCTTCATTTCCCCCCTCAACTCATCGTTGCTATTGGATTAAAAAATGAACAGTTTAGGGTTTAGATTATTTAAAAAAATAATCCACTTTTTAATTATCAGTTAGATTTAACCATGAGACCTGTACAAGGAACAAGGTAAGGAGATCCCCAATCTCCTTACCTCTTCATAATTTCCTTAAATGTTTTATGCTGCCGTATCCACAAAGCTGAGGTAACAAAATAATGGAAAGGAATAAAAATCTGTAGAGAGGCAAGAGGAATTTCTCACCTCTTTATGCTCATGATTCCATCTTTTTTGAATACTCACTGAGGGGTATTCTCAAGTCAAGGAGACTCTGGAAATTTATTGCCAAATATTAGGGCAACAAATAAATAAAGTCAAATCTAACACAATTTTCAATCCAACTATTGGTCATTCAGACAAGAGAAGGTTCTCACAGGAAATTGGTATTCATTTCTCGGGAAGACTTGAAAAATATATAGGCACCTGGGTGGATCCTGGAAGAGGTAGATCCATTGTCTATCAGTGATTACTATCTTCCATTGAAAACAGAACAAATGCATGGAAAGGAAGATTGTTATCTCATGGGGAATGTTAGCTCTAATCAAATCAGTCTTATCACCATCAAATGTTCATATAATGTCATGTGTCAAGATTTCTCAGTATATTTGTGACAAAATTGATGCTGGATGCTTAACTTTTTCAGGGGTTCAAATGGTGATAAAAGAAGATTCACTTGGCCAGAAAGGAAAACTTATTTCTTCCAACACATCAAGGTGGCCTTGGGATTAGACCAGTGAAAATGATTAACTAGGCCGTACTAACAAAGCAAATCTGGAGAATTCTTTGTGCTGATGACACTTCTCGTCTACTCCACAATCTTAAGATTAAATATGTTGATTGGAGTATGGAATCAATCCTCAAGGAGCCATACGCTTCCTCTTGGCTAAGGAAAGGGAATCATAGAGTTAGCCAACATAATTATATCCAAGCTTAAATGGCAGGTTGGAAATGGTTCTGCTATTACCCTCAACAACACCTTGTGATGGCTTATGAAATCTCAATCGGCGAATTTTTTTGAATATTTCAAATGTAGCTAATTAGTTAATGCATAACATAAGGTTATGGAATCCTTTGGAACACCTCTCTGGTTTGCTCTTTATATTTCTCAAACATAGCAAGAGAGATCATTTCAACTCTAGTGTCTGTAACCAATGGGGCTTGATAAAATTTTTTGGTCAAGGCACTCTTGAAGTAAGTATAGCGTTAAAGAAGATTTCAAAATTTTTTTGGATCAAGAATTAAATCTTTCTAGGGTAATTGATACATTTTTCCTTATAAATACGTGTTGTTTATCAGGAAATTATTACATAAAGCGCTTCCTGCAATAGACATCCTCAAAGCTCATTATCTAAACTCTGAGGGCCAATGCATATTTAGATGTGCATATGAAGGTCTCTTGGCCATATGCTCAGACAATATGATTTGGTTGTCTTAACAATTAGACCTCCAATACAGAGTTTTTCACTCACTCTAAAATGGTTAGAGGACACCATTATTAAGCTTCATTCTGATAGTCACATAGGGGAGTTAAAAGGTATCCTTGTGTTGCTGAATTTCCTATGGTTCAAGGGCAATCGGGCACTTCATGAAAGGAAAATTGAGCCACCATCAAATAAATGTAATCAAGGAAATCACTAGCTTCTTTTATACAGTTCAATGGTCATTCTTAGTTGATACTAAAAATGACCAACAAATATCTTAGGCTCCCTCGAGGTCTCTGACACAGCCACCGAACCATCAATGGAAAATAAATCTTAGAAAAGAACAACTTACCAATGTTCTGACTCCTGGTTATCTTGTCTGCATGCTCTACTGTCTTGAATATACAATTCAGGGCTTCTATAAATGGATCTGAAGAACTTGGATATTGCAAGAGTACATAAAAACCACTGAATCTCGAGTTGCTCTCCTCGTCTCATACCAGCATAGTTCACTCAGATGTAAAAATTCTTTTTAGATCTTTCAACTTAATATCTGGTGTAGTTTCGTTAGTTTTTGTTAAAAGAATGTGTAATTTGTTTCCTTTTAATTCAAACAACTATAACCTGTAAGTTGGGTTATTTTTAATGATATCATTTTGTTCTTTCTAAAAAAAAAATGAACAATTGAAGATAATGGGAAGGATCCAATTAAATCCGGTTGAAATACCCTTATAGGTAAAAAGAAAAATTTGAAGGTGAAATCTGCGTAGTTCCATAAAAGTTGCATATCCTAATGCTTGTAGGTCTTAGCTCATATTATTTAATAAATCACTCTTCATTATTAACTTCTTATAGATTACCTTCAATTTTTCTTAATAATAGAAGGGGTATTTTGATCTTTTAACAATACTAAAAAATTACTAATAAGGATTTTATTAATGTTTTGTTAAAATCGAAGACTTAAATGTATATTTTAGTATTTCAAACAGATTTAATTGTATTTTCCCAAGTAAATATCTTATAAAATTATTGTTATTTTTTTTGTCAATATCATTATAATGATACATAAAAATAAATTTAAATTATCAAAAATTGATTTGTACAGTTCACTGTAAAGTATCTGAAAATAGAAAAAGTAATGATTTTATAAAAACAGTAAATTTCAACTTCATTGTTTGATTGAATGATCAAGATGAAATAAGGAGAATGGAGGAAGATCCAAATCTGGTTTTGCTATAATATTCCGAACCAATGAAACACATGTTCTTAATCAAGGCTAAATTTAACTGCCTTTAATTGGATAAAGATGTTACTACCAATAATTAAACGTTTTCAGAGACAATAGTGAAAAATAGGGGGAAAATGCTCCATTTGAAATTTATTGATCACAAGATCTAAATCTGAGTATGAGTAATTTATCTATACAAAATTTAAGCTTTTGCTTTTCTGTATAAAATCTTTTCTGGTCCTTTCAAGCAATAAAATTATCAATCAAAGACTTATTTCATATATATATGTGTGTGTGTGAAGACTTTTTAAAAGTATTATATGGAATAAAAAAATTAGTATATACCAACTCCCCGAATCTTATAAGATCCAATTAATCTTTTTGAGGAAATTAAAAAAGTTAAATACATTATTAATTTGTTTAATTTAAAAATTGATATAATATAATAATACAAATAAATAAATATTTTTAAATAATGTCTTTTAATTTTTTTTAAATAAATACATAATTTTTAAATAAATACATATAATATTTTCAAAGATAATATAAGGATAATATCTTTTTTTTTTATCAAAAAGAGTCCATTTTATTAATCACCAAAAAATCACCAAAATATAAGGATAATATCTATCATCAAATATTTGTGAAGTTCAAAAAGAATATACCGAATACCGTTAGTTTCTGGGGGTGCCCACCAGAAGGTAGACGATTGTGCACAGTTTCCAGTTTTAACATTCCCTTTTTCTTTATTTTAGTTTCTATATACGCTGCGTACAAGACGGTGTCCTATAGCTACGAAACCGCTTCCCTGTTTCCTCTCTCTACCAGTTTCAAACAAAACAACGGGCTTTCTTCTCTTTCTTTGCTTCTCACTATCAATCAGCTAGAATTCACATTTTCAACTTCCATAAAAATATCTGTTACACCTTCCATCCTCTCCCGCCTCCGTAGGTTCTTTTCTGTTTAGGTTCGTCTCTTAATTTCATTCCCCTCTAGGGTTTTCGCTGATCTTTGTTATCCTCTGCAATTTGCCCGGTCTTTGGGTAACCATCATCTTTATCTGCAATTACCCTTTTGGAACTTGTTGTTTATTGTAGGGCATTATCTTACGATTACCCAATTGTAATCTTACTGCTGTGGTGATCTTTCCTATGGGTTTTCAATTCCGATTTTGGAGATTGCCCTTGGCTTGTAATTGAGTTCAGAAAGTCGCATCTTTTAAGTAGATCTCATGAGGCGAGATTGAGATTCTGAATATTACGCGAAATTGAGTTTTCAATTTGTTCCTTTTTGTTTGTTTGTTTGGGTTTTTTTTTTTTGGGAATTGGGGGGGGGGGATCAGCGGTGATTCTTTGGTCATTCATTTTTAATTAGAAAAGAATGTATTTTTCTAATGATCAATATACTGCATGTTTAGATGTTTCTCGGCAGTGTCAATAGGAAGACACAAGTAACTATGTCTCGGTGCTAATCTCTTTCTCGTAATTGTTTATTTGCAGGAGAGTTGACCAAGAGCTCCACACTTTGTTGGAAACGTTAACTTGCTATTGCTGTGTCTAGACTGCCTTTTGGATGCATTTTTCTTCTTGTTGATATTATTGACTACCTGATTGCGCTCATAGCATCTTCATTATGCTATGAGCTTCTGTCCTGCATCCTTGATTGATCATGGAGCGCTAGCTTCAGAAAATTTCATCTGGGGCTGGTGACCTAAAGCAGAATTTGAGTCACATGGCTTGTAATGTAAAGCTGCTGCTCCATGTGACTGTCTGGTTTCTACTGTCCTTCATTCTTTTATTTGGTAATTCAAAAGCTGAAGTTGAACATGAAGTTATACAAAAACTTAGATCTGCTCCACATAAGAATGTAGGAAGTAAGGTCATTGATGGAACTGGTCTAGAGAATTCCCTTGCTTTTGACGAAACATATAATGTGCTGAGTGATAGGAAAGGTGGAAGTAGTAAAGTTTCTGTTTCAACAGTTGCATTATTCACTTTGGCCATGGCGGCTGCAACCGGTTTAGGCGCTGTACCCTTCTTCTTTGTGGAGCTTGATCCACAGTGGGCTGGGTTATGCAATGGAATGGCAGCAGGTGTTATGTTGGCTGCTAGTTTTGATCTTGTACAGGAAGGGCAGAATCACGGAGCTGGAAACTGGGTTGTGATTGGGATTTTAGCTGGTGGCATTTTTATTTGGCTATGCAAGAAGGTGATGAAGTTCTGGCCCATTCTTTGTACCAAAATCATAATTTATCTTGCTTTGAAGAAAGGAGTTGAATCAATATATATATATATATTTTAAAACAGTGGTTCTGTGCTGATACATGAGCTTTTCTTCAGTGTTTTTGTGACTGGACATTTAGCAATGCTTCTAGGCTTTTTATAGCCTTTGTATGATAATGCTACAGAACGTGACTTTGCCTTCAAATATGTCATTTTCAGCAACATAAGTAGTTATACTAAGAGGTCATGTCAGTAATAAAAGAACGAAGTTATTTATCTTTGGCATATCTTTTGGGAGTGAACCAATCTATCTACTCCAAGAATTTTGCAAATTTGGTGATTTGATGAAAGAATTCGATGTTTGTTAAGATCTTGTGTGGTTCTTTTATTTTTTTTCTTATCTTTTGGGATGCACTTAGTCATATAAAACTTGTATCTACCTTTATAACATTTTTTTTGGTTTTATTTTGTTTTACATTATCGCCTTGGTTTCAGTATCTTGAGCAATATGGGGAAGTAAGCATGTTGGATATAAAGGGTGCTGATGCCGCCAAAGTGGTTCTAGTTATTGGAATAATGACACTTCATTCTTTTGGAGAGGGTTCTGGGGTTGGGGTCTCCTTTGCTGGCTCAAAAGGTTTCTCGCAAGGTCTGTTGGTTACATTGGCTATTGCTGTACACAACATACCTGAGGGATTAGCTGTGAGCATGGTACTAGCATCAAGGGGTGTCTCCCCACAGAATGCTATGTTGTGGAGTGTAATAACATCTTTACCTCAGGTATTATTATTATATTATATGTTGAATCATCGTATCTCATAAAGCGATAAAACTTATGCCTGCCCTATAGAGAAACTGTCATGCAGCAAAATCAAACTATGACTTGTATACTGCTGTCATTTAGGATTGCCAAGGTACAATGATGATTGTTCAGATACAATAGCAAAAGATGAGATAAAATTGATGACTCTTTGCCACAACTTAATAATCAATATTGTTTGTGTACTTTAGATACTGTACATTGTTGTGAGACTCTTAATGCTTGGTATGTTTTCATTGTTATAATGATTTTGGGCAAGTGTTATGCTTGATTCTGCTTTTCTTTGAGTGAGTTATTACTTGTATGGTTTGTCCTATCAATTTTAAGTTTCATTTTCTTATATTAACTTGTATGTTTCCTCAACATAAAGCACTACGAAGTTGCTGAATTATTTCTAGTTGTGTTTTGCACTGATGCAATACTGTCTAACCTGAAAGGATTAGTTTCTCTTCTCAACCATTACATTGAACTATGAAAGATTTTGTAGCGTCTTCAATGTTATCTATTGAAGTCACATCCTGCGTGAGTTTGTCTATACCATGCAGCATAGTCCCATGGGTGGTTAATTTCTGCTCAAGTTCATGAAATTGTATTAGCATCTATCATTTGTACCATTAATATGATCATTAATTGTAGTAGTTAACATTGTTACCAAAATTGTTACAATTTGAACTTACACTCCATGACTCAGCCAGAAAAATTTGAATCAAGGATTGGATCTGAAGTAGTCCTAAATTGACCATAAATTGTATGAATTAAGGCAATTCTAGCCAATGTGACAGAATCAATGTTTGTTGAACACAGAAGTGAGTGAAAACAATGAATTGGTGGGAGTGTTATTGTTTAGTTTAGTTTTTTTCCATTTGCCAAGGAAGATCGTTTGAGAATTAATTACTCACGTTTAATGAATGATGCATTTATTAAGTTTAGATCCTGTATTAAATTTATTGTATTATTTGCATATAGTATTGTAAGACTATATATTCATACTATATAGGATAGATTGCTGAACCCCTGCCCCCTCTGGGGATGATGGTTCATATAGAGATAGCTCTCAAACTTTCAAAATTTGAATATGAATTCTCTTTAAACTTTTGCAGATAACCATTTACTGTTAGTCTAAATTTTAACTGTACATGACCTAAAGTTCATTAGATTATTTGCAGCTAAGGATAAATTTTGAGGGTGTTATCTGCACAAACTTGAAAGTTTAGGATGATTCCTCAAGTTTAAAGTTAGAGGAGTATCTCTGCACGACTTAAAATTCATGACATCCTATGCAATTTAGTCTATTTTTATGTTTCAAGCACATGACTCAATGGCATCATGTGATCCATATAACCGATTCCATTTAGTGGGACAAAAGTTTTGTTGTTGTTGTGTTTCAAGCAATTTTCAATTTGTTTGAATTTTATGATTTTGTACTATTTATGATTCAAGATTTGGAAATACGCTATTGATTTTTGTTGCACATAGCAATTTGATACTGATGGCGATTTTCTGTGGTAACATAATAATCATGACCTAATTATAGATTGATTCAGGCCAAAATATTATCGTTAGGGTTGAGCTAGACTGATAACCACAAGTGGTTGTTGAAATTGTATTTTTTTGGCCATGTTCTCTTACCATGTTATGCATGATTTGATGCAGCCAATTGTAGCAGTTCCGTCATTTATGTGTGCTGATGCATTTAGCAAGTTCCTTCCTTTTTGTACGGGATTTGCGGCTGGATGTATGATCTGGATGGTTATCGCAGAAGTGCTCCCTGATGCATTCAAGGTAACTAACTTTGCGTGAGTGTTGGATTTTCTAATCCTTGAAAGTTTCCTTCTCATTACTACCACTTTGTTCTTATATGTAAGTCATTTGTACCTCATTCTTATGTACCAGGGAATAGATTAAATTGAATCAATTTTCCACATTTTCCCTTATTAAAATTTGTCTCCCTCTACGTTTTCAAATTATTCTCACCTTTCTCTCTTCTCTTTCTCCCTTTCCAATAGAAATTAAATAGGGGTGAAATTGGAAAATTGTCATTAAATATCCGACAATTGACTGATATGTAGGAACAAACTTTTCTCATGCAAGTGACTTGCATATAGGAATAGAGTGCTATATTATCTTTATTTTCTCTTTTGTTATTTCAATGGATGGTAGCAACATGGTGGCCAAAATTGGGACAAACTCCATCAGGAGCATTCTTCTCATCATGATGACCTTCTCCTGTCATTCACCGAACTGATCTTTCTTTCTCTTGCATTCACTTGACTTCAAATTGGATGATCCCCCCCCCTCCACGTGTTCACATTTTGTTATATGTAAAGATTTGAATTTCATTGATATCATCAGGAACTGTTACCCTGGGATCCATAATTCATTTGTTATGCATGTTTCTTCTCTCTAACTTCAGTAGATACTTTTTCTTTTTTTAATGTATAATGTTTTTCGTGCTTTCAATTACAGGAAGCCTCTGCTTCACAGGTTGCATCAGCAGCAACCCTTTCTGTAGCATTTATGGAAGCTCTCAGCACCTTGTTTCAAAATTTCAGCCACGACTACAAGTGAGTTTATGACAAGGAATAATTTGAATTTTTGGATGTCCACATCACCTTTCCATAGAAGTAACACTTCCTAGTTTCCTTTTCTTTCTCCCTCCTGAAAGCTTGATTCTTTTGCAGCTCCGAGGATGCATCTGGCTTCTTTGTTTCATTACTTTTCGGCCTTGGCCCATTGCTCGGTGGCAGCATTCTGGTTGCATTTGCTGTTGCCTTTCATCTTCAGTATGCTCTTCTCATGGGCACCGCATGTGGGATTGCTTTTGTTCTTGGTGCTTGGCGACCACTACAGCTTATTTTGTCCTCAAAGTTGGGATTTTTTCCTATTTTATTCCTCCTTGCAGCCGGGGCTGCTTTCGTCCATGTTTCTAGCTCCAGCGTGTTGAAGGTTGCAGATCGCAAGAAGGCCTCACCTAGTGACTTACCTGCACTCAATGGGTTCCCACTGAGTGTTCACACCCTTCAATCATTCATTTCATGTGGAACAATTGCTGTTCACGCTTTGGCTGAAGGACTTGCATTGGGAGTGGCTGCGCCAAAAGCATATGGACTTGGCCGTCACATGGTGCTTCCAGTCTCTCTACACGGACTTCCACGGGGAGCAGCCGTGGCTAGCTGCATCTTTGGTGCTACTGATAGTTGGCATGCTTCCCTTGCATCAGCCGCTATAATTGGATTCATGGGTCCAATATCAGCAATCGGGGCCATTCTCGCCGGCATTGATTACAGCGGTCTCGACCATGTTATGGTCTTTGCTTGTGGCGGATTAATCCCAGGTTTTGGAAATATGGTTAAGAGAGCACTAAGTTTGGAAAAAAGTAAAAGCACATGCGGCCTTATTATGGGTATGGGCCTTGCTATTTTATGTCTAACATTCACTAGGCTGGTTTGCATCCATACACCTTACTGCAATTCTGCACCAGAAGCTGTAAGATAGGATGATTGTGGTGCATCATCATCATCTTCTTCTTCCTCTTTATCTATTGTTAATGTTCAAATACAGAGCCGTATAGAACTCTTTGGATTGATCATCCAAGTCCCCAGTTATTAAATGTGAAGAGATCATCAAAGGGTATTCGTCAATCGTTTGCAGAGATCGGCATGCCGTTTATAGTGGAGCTGCTTGCTTTTGGGGGCTTTAAAGAAGCTAACGGGTTATACTTTTTGGGTATTGAGTTGAGGAAAATTTGTTACAGGTGCTCAAGTTTCCGTTCAGAACCTGACGTTTGTCATATTTAGCTTTTACTCTGTATATAGTTTTAGATGTTATTGATCTGAGGAGCCTTAATTTCCTACGCTATGATGAACTAAGCAAAACTCAGAAATTGAAAAATAGTTTTAAGTGGGTTGAATTCGGGTCAACGCATGATGTTAAACCCGGATAAAAAGCGGTTTAACCGGATTGAATTTTAATTTAGTGGTTGTATACAAATATACATCTTAAGTATGATAGTAAATAGATTTAAGTGATATTTATAAAATGTGATAAAATCCTATCATAATATGTAGAATTAATTTTTGAACAAAATTTAATTTCAGTGTGGTTGAATTAATTTTATCACTAATATATTGATTTATTTGATTCGGTCAAATTTTATAATCAGGTTTCAAATTTCTATTGATATATAATTGAAAAATAAGAAATCTCCGCATTCTAAGAAAATCTTTAATAATTTATTGAGATTAAAAGAAAGCAAAACTAAATTGAAGAATCCAATTCAAGTTTCAGCTTGTTTTGGTATAAATGCAAAACTAAATTGAAAACATTTAAGTTTGATGAAATTATTAAAAATTGAAGATCTCAAACTAAATGTTTTCAAGAGTCCTCTAATTTTAAAGTTTCAGCTTGTTTTGGTATTTTTTTTTTTTGCCAATCAGCTTGTTTTGGTATAAATGCACAAGATGATTAAAAATCCAAGAGAAATACTTACGTACTTTCGAAATGTCACATCATTCATACTCTGTCCAATGAAAATGTTCCAAGTGTCATCTATTGTGATCTCATATCTTATAAATTTCTCCTAATTATTTTCATTTTTCCATAACTTATTACAATAGATATTTCTTATGAAAAAAGAAGAATAATTAAGAGAAATTTATGGGATATAAAATCTATAACACTGAGAACATTCTCATTGAACAGAGCATGAATAACGTGACATTCTGGAAGTATGCAAGTATTACTCAAAAATCCAAGCACGCAATCCCCGGAAAATATAAATAAATAATTTTAACACCTACACAGTGTCTGTGTGCATCATGTGATTAAATATCTATTAATAAATTAACTAGATGCGAAACTACGTGTGCATGAACGTAGGACACGTGTGTTAATATATATTAATATATTAACCAGATGTGATATTTTAATGACATCTAATTTTAAAATTATTTAATTCTTCCAGGAAAAAGATTTTAATACATGCCCTGCTACAGGCTACAAAACAGATCCATTCATGCCCACTCAGTGCAAGGATGAACTACTCACTCTAGCTAGTTCCTCTGCAACACCCAGAAACTAAAGCCTCTCAAACATATACTACTAATCTTCTCCTTCTTCTTCTTCACTTTGATATAGACGAATCATTGCTCTGCAAATCCTCTTCTCTGCTCTCCAAAATCTCCTTCTCTGCTCCTAATGGCTTCTTCTGTTGTTGTTCTGATACACTCTGTGAACCAGTGAACCTGGCCAGCATCACAAACGTCATGCCTCCAACAACATTGTTCAAAAGTCTCATCACAAACACAGATGATTTGAATGCCAATGGAGGAAGCCCTTTCTCCAACACAAACTCAATCCCATTCAGAGTTTGGTACCTCAGATTGCTGCTAACCCCCATGTGAGCCGCCCATGTTAGAGCATTCAACAGTGTAGGAGGTGCCTTGTTGGGAGTCTCAAAGTTTGGATCCATCTTCTTCCTGATCTTTATTAGCCCATTTGAAATTGCAGTTCCTACAAGCCCAGCTGCAAATCCAACTGCTGCAAACGCTATTCCTTTGTATACTAGTGTTCCAAATCGATCCAGGATACCATAAGCACCTGGTTCAAACATGTGGCTCGGAGGGCAGCTTGCAAAGATTAAAGGTAGGTTCGAGGATGATGAAGCCATGGTGGGTGCTAATAGGTACATGAGTGTGAAATTCAGAATCGATCCGACCACGAGTGTGGAGAAAACGAAATCAAGCTCGTTTAATCCGAAATTTGGACGAGAAGCCATGTCTCCGACGATACAAGCACTCACACCAACCAATTCCTCCATCAGAACCTTGAAAGGGAATTGCGGATCGGCGACAACCCTCGATCTCCATCCCTCCAGGAACATGCCCAGAATACCGAGTCCCTGAGACGACGACGATGAAGATGCATCATCGGAATCTCCGCCGCTGCTCCAATCTCCGCTTCCGCCACCGTCGCCTCCTCCGCGCCCAACTCCGTCGCTACCATCACCGCCAGCGAATGAAATTTGCAGATTCTCCGGCAAATTAGGCTCGTAAACCTTTGGGTTGATGAGAGGAAGAGATCGATTTCCCGAGTATAAGGAAGATGGGAACGAAATTGCGGCACGGGGATTGAACGCGCGAGCGTCTGAAACGGTGTGGTAAGAGCCAGAGGGAGGAGAAAAACGAAGCTGAGCCATGGCTGCCATAATGGTTCGGCTTTCCCCACAATCTGCAACAGAGCTACAGAGGTAACAAATAAGTACTCGTAAAAAAAACACGAAGATTTTGAAAATTCAGCATTAGAACATCGTTCCCAGATCATGAACAAAAGCAAAAACTAAACAATAATAGCAACAGATTCAAAATTAAACATTAAACAGAGAAAGCAAGAAGATTATTGGGCAAAGGGAAAGAACCTGAAGATGGGAGTGAGAGTGTGAGAGTGTGGAATAGCAAAGGAGAAGAGGGAAGGAAGAGTGTGATGGGTTTGAGAGAATATGAGTGGAAAATTCTGAATCTGGAAGTAAAAATCTCAAAACCCTTTTAAAGGTGCATTACAGGTTCTGATCTCTGGAGCCCTACGCTTCAGAGTGAAAAGGACCTTTCCAGCGGAAGGGGGGGAAAACAGAAATAAGTAAAAATGAAATTTCGGACAATTTTTTTAATTATGTAATAAATTTTCTTTAATATTTTTTTTGCTAAAGTATATATTTAATTCTTTAAATTTACCTTAAGTTTTAGTTTAATCTTTTAAATTTAAAAAATACACTTTTAGTTCTTTAATATTAACACCGTTAGTTTTAGTAAAGAAAAATGACGACTTAACAAATTTAGATGGTGATTTTACAATTAAATGATAATAAAATATAGTTAAATTTTTAAATATAAAAATTAGTATATTAAATAATCAATATTTAAATACATTTTAACATTATTTAATTGCAGAATGGTGATTGAATTAACATTTTCCGTTAAGTAAAACTAACGATGTTAATGATAAGGGACGAAAAGTATACTTTTTAAACTTAAGGGACCAAATTGAAATTTAATGTAAATTTAAAGGACTAAATATATACTTTAGCCTTTTTTTTCGAACCTAATTATCAAGCTTAATTGATGAATTTATTTAAAATTTAAAAAATTGGTTAAATTAGTTATTTATTATTATTATTATTTAAAAATTGTGTCATTTTTTCTAAGATAAATCTATTTTAATAAGAGAATTAAATGTGAGAGATAAAAGGGGAAAAAAAACAGAGAGAGAGGAGAAGCTACTATGAAACTAACGATGATAGTGTTAAAAAAAATACTCCTTGATCATGAATGCAAAACAATTTCTGTTGTATAATTTTACTAAAAATATTTTTCTATTTAGAATCGAATGAGTATTAATTAAAGGAAACAATGTGGATTAAGGTTCATTTTACATCTATCAACTAAAGTAGTTGGAGATATATTATATTCAGAATTTAGTGGAGTTTAAAATAGTTTTCTATACAATGACTAATATACCTTTATTTACTTCCATGTTATTGAACTTAAAGGAGAGAAGAAAAAAACATTGGATTTATAAATTAACGACAGTTTTAAAAAAAGAGCCTCTAGAACTTGACATGGGAGGTAGGTGAGGATTGGTAAACTTTATCTCCTAAATTCATAATTTTATTTTCAAAACACCAATTGTATTAATTGCACGTATTAAAATACTTCATTTAAGGACAATCATGATGTAAAATGATATTTTAAAGAAAATCATTTCACATTTATTACAAGTAATTAATATGATTAAATTCTTTCATATCTCTAAATTAATTATTTAATTCTTATATCAAATATTAGAGATAGTAAAAAAAATGCTTAAAACATCAAGAACAATTGAAGGGAGGGAGTATAAAATAAAAATAATGTTTGGCACTCGTATATGGAATAACGGAATTTTAAATTAGAAAATAAAAAATCAATTTAAATTGTTTAAATTAATTAATTAGATGTAGAATAATGAAAATCTATGGATTAGTGGTTGGTTGATGTGGTGAGTGGCTTCATTCTCATAAAGAAAAAACTACAAATTCAAATATCAAAACACACATAATTGAGAGAGATGAAAATATTTACACTTTAAACTTTTTTTTTATACTTTCATCTGGTATCCAGCATTTTTTCTGAATCCTATTATTAAGTGTCCGAGTAACCGATTAATCCGGATCGAAAACTGGGCTGCATCCAGGGCTCAAACTGAAGACCCTATATATGCTGGTTGGACGTCCTTACCAATCCAAACAAACGCTTGTTGATATTTACACTTTAAATTTTAAAATGAATTAGTTTTAAATTTAAAATCACAATGAAGTCCCTTGAATAATGATAGGATCGATATTCCCACGCAAATAATTAATTAGTCAGTGTCATGTTTTTCTTAAATAAAAGAATATTTATATGAGATTTATAATTAATATATGTATATAATGCTAGCTAATTTGATGGCCGTCCATTCTTTCTCTCTCCTTGTAAATATCTGCTTAACACTCAATGATTATCATATAAAGTAAATAATCATATAATGCTGATCTTGAAACGAATTGCGGCTAAGATTAATAAATATATTTAATGTTTTATAAATGTCCATACTAATGATATGACATGGTGACTCTGTATTTTATAATGCGAACTTAACCAGAGTTAAGGAAAAAATTGGATTAAACTCCAGTAAGCTTACTTGTATCTATTAGATTAAGCTTATATAAAAAAAATTAGAAATTTTAATTTTAACAATTAAAAACAGAAAAACAATAAGTAATGCAAATTTACAAATTTTAATTTATATTGTAAGAGGTTATACAAAAATTTACAAGTATTCATAGGTTTACAAGTGTCATATACATATTAACAACTAACAATTGTAAAATAATTAGTATTATCAGAGAAATTGATCTAATAAATATAAATAATTTAACCTAAGTTTTATTTAAAAAATTTTAATAAATTCAAAAAATAATAAATCACTCACCTATATGCTTACAGAGGGTTGGAACTCACAAGCCCTCACTTAAGAAACACTCGAGGGATGAGCTTGATATAATTGGCTTACAAATAACTGACAAAAAATGAAAATAACAAATCGTTGTTTCTTATATTTAGACAAAATATTTTCTTACCTTTTTATTAAAAAAAAGTTCAGGGAGAGTATATTTATATAACATGGGATTCTCCAAATGATAAAGTAGTAAATATAACCCTCATATTATTTTTCAGGTGTACTCAGCATTCTAATTTTTTTGGTGTAATTTTATCTCTCATATTTTTAATTTGATGCAATTTATCCCTCATTAGTTCCGTTAACTTTTAGCCAATTCTTTTAGAAAAAATAAATATTTTAGTCCTTACTTTTTAACTTATTTATAATTTAGTCCTTCAAACTATTTTATAAAATCAAACTAATAAAAAATGAGCTTCCAAATCCCCTTAACAATTTCTCATGAGAATTCCAAAAATTAAGTTTATTTACAATAATTCATCAATTTAAGATTGAAAGGTCAAATCTTTTTTTAAGGTTAGTTTATGGTTAAAAGAATGAAAATTTTTCACTGTATATGAATTTAATAAAAACAATCTCTATGTTTCAAATTTTTATGAGGATTCCAAAAATCAAATTAATTTTTCAAAATTTATCTATTTGGGTCGGAAAGGTCACATTTTATTTTATGGTTTATTTGGGGTCAGAAGAATGAATTTTTTTCACTGTTTTAAAATTGCATGGAAACAACCTCTATGACTCAATTTTTAGTGAGGATTTCAGAAATCAAGTTTATTTACAATAATTCATTCATTTAAAGCCAAAAAGACTGAGCCATAAAAGTTTACAGTAATTAAAGTTTATTTATAATAATTCATCAAGTCTATTGTAAATAAACTTAATTTCTAGAATCGTCATGTATCATGGTTTCTGATTCCAAACCAAACCTAAAATAAAATGTGACCTTTTCTACGGTAAAATGGATGAATTTTGAAAAATTAATTTGATATCTAGAATCCTCTTGAAAAATTGAGCTATAGAGATTGTTTCCACAAAATTTTATACAATAAAAAAATGTTCATTCTTCTGACTCTAAATTAACCTTAAAAGAATATGTGGCCTCTTTTACCCTAAATGGATAAATTATTGTAAATAAACTTTAATTTCTGAAATTCTTATAAAAAAATTGTTGAAGGGACTTGGAAACTTATTTTTTATTAATTTGATTTTATAAAATAGTTTGAGGAACTAAATTATAAGTAAATTAAAAGTTGTTGACTAAAAGATTAATTTTCCTTAAAAGAATTGGCTAAAAGTTAACTGAATTATGGGAAGGTATGAAATTGCACCAAAAAAAAAGATTAGAGTGCTGAGCGCACCTAAGAAATAAGATTAGGGTTATATTTATTACTTTACCCTTCTCAAAGAGACGTGTACATCGATATTAATGGATTTCAAGGCTTAGTCCATCCTTGTCATTATGATCATATCTCTTTTGTTTACTAACAAGGTTCAATGTAGTGGAATATGTTATTTTCTCAAAAGTGTAATGAACTGGTGTTCAAATTTATGTTATGAGAGCTGTTCATATTTAATATCTGATAGTGCTTTGAATATGATTTCTTCCAAAAAGATGATATTTATACTTAGTAAAAAAAATATATCTATATTTTGTTGGGTACAATGAACATAGCTCTTTTCCCATCTCTTTTACCTCTCATCCTTGATCAACGATGTTAAGTTTAGTGGAATGAGCTAATCTTTCATAATATGATAAATTAATAAATGAATCTCACCGAAATATGCACCCATATTTACCACCTAACAGCACTTTGTAAGTTATATATGATAACTTCTAATAAGAAAATACATATGTTTTTTTTCAAAAATAAAATCACATCCTTCTTGTTGTTTTGTTCTTGGAATACAAGGTCTAGGACACCAAAGCGCACAAGCAAAGAAAGTAACTAGCTATGAGCATAAAGCTGACTGCATGCATGCAAATTAAGGGAAAATGTCTTTATGATTCTAAACTCATCATCTATATAACGAGTTTAATGAGCAATATTGATATCTCCAAACATGCATTTAAAATTAATTATCTATACTCCTTAAAGATCAAGAGATGCTATATATACTATATACAAGAATTTCACATCTCTATGTTAGCTCGAATCTGCTCAAAGTTTAGCTAAGATCATCTATCGTATGTTAGATCTTTGGAAGTACTCTCTACAAGACCACAACTAAGACAAAAAATGAGAGAATAAAAAAAATTCTCTCTTATTATTTCATATTAATCTACACATGCTTGTATATTATATACTTTGATGAATCCATGTGTCTAGCTAATTGACATCTATCTTGTAACTAATTACACTTGAGTAACTTATTAACAACTAATCCAAACAAGCACTTGAGTCTAAAACAGGTTCAAAACTGTTCAAAATTCATAAAAGTTTTGGATTTATGTCCAAAGTGTAGCCTAATCTTCTAGCGAAGCCTTATCTTATCTAGTTTCTATTCTCATCATGGAGGCCTTTTTATTAATATGCTACGGAAAAAGGGTAAATGAGTAAAAATAAGTCACAAGTTTTCGCTTATGAGCATTGAGATATGAAAGTTGTCAAGAAGCCATTTTAGATCTAGAAGTCTCAAAAAGGGGCAATTTCAACCCCCACTGTTTAACAAGTTATTTTTTACTGTTAAATTTAACTTATATATATACATGTCATGCCACCTCATTATCCATGTATGGTGATAATTATTTCCCACACTATATAATTTTAGCATGTTGCTTTTTTGTCAGTAACATATCGATTAAAAAAGGCCATTATGGATTAGGGTACTTTGAAAGCACTTCTTTGATTAAATGAACTATCAACATCAAACCAACTTGAGAAGGTTTCTACGCAGAATCCATGCCTCTTTGATTTGTTTGAAAGATATTCTTCATAGCTTCCAATTTGATATCATTTGTGGCTCTCAATGCATTGATGAAAACTATGAGACATGCGAAAAAAAGCCTTTGTCATATGATAGATTCATAGAACCTGAATTTTGGATTGATTAACCAACTCCACATAGACTTTTATAACTATTGAACAATCTCGAACCATGGGAAGAGAAAAGTCAATGGAATTCTGACCAAATTTGTGTGTGTGTGTGTGTGTTTGATATTCAGTGTTAATAAGTTAATATGCTTTATAATTATTTCTATAATGTTTGAACGCTCAACCTCACTTAAGAAAAATTAGGTATCTTTTGCTAAAGTCAACTATCATTTAGTTCAATTGCTTTTTTTTGTCTAAGTAGGAAATTTTATTTAACGCACTATCAGACACTAAATGTGGTCATCTCTATTACCAGGTATTCGAACATTAATTCATCATATTATAAGGGATTAGTCATATTCACTATACCCAACTCTTGTTGGCAATTGCTTTATTTCTAACAATTTTTTTTTTTTTTTGGACTGAGTTGTTTTTAACAATACTGTCAAGCAACTTCCAAGTGGAATGTTTTTGTCTTCTAATATGTAGGGGTCGAGCACCTCTACATCTTTGTCCAAACTGGCTGAGCCATCATTTTCACATATAGGCTGCTTTAAGGGAAAAACCTCCATCCATCATTTGGAATTTGGATATCTCCAACACATAGTTTCCTCTTCTCTAATTGGGCCCAGAGATTCAACAAGGATGAGTTGTCTGATCATCTCAAGGGAATTATTCTTCTTCTTCTTTTTTTTGCCATAATTTTTTCGGGTTCTGAAACCAATTACTGTTACGTGAAAATAGTGTGGTCCAAAATGTATTCATGACCAACCTAAATGTTTGCGTGTATTAATGTACAGATAATTACTTATTTAATATCAGCTAATATAAGTAAGGAAGAATTGGAGAAAAATCTCCCATTGAAGAATTAATTACATTATAAGACATGCTCAATTACATATATAGAAACTTATTTGCACATAACGTGGAAGTTCAATTACATATGTGTGGAAGGTCTCATTCTACAATTAATTTTTCAATTAAGGACTTATCCCCAATTCTCCCTATAAGTATATCCATCACGCCATTCAATCTAACACAAACACTGCTGGTAATCAACAAGGATTGAATCTAGTAAAAAGAGTTAATCACTCATAACTTAACGAACTAGGATTTGTATCTCCACTAGGAGATTTGACCACATTTAATATTAATAGTGCCTTGAATATGATTATCTTCAGTAGAAGAAACATGTACTTAATAAACAAAAAAGAAAAGAAAAGAAACATTGCTTGCATACATGTAGAAGGATAAAACTTAAGTTGAATTGCTTATATTAATGAAGTTAAATTCTCCAATCGCACTTTACTATTGTCAGTTATTAAAATGCATGTGCAATAATAAATTTACCCATAAACATTTGTAAACTTTTGTATTGTCTCGTATAGTGGAAATTATGATTTGTAATGTTTTATATGAACACCTATTATTTTAAGATAGTTGTTAGAGTGTATGTATATTTGTAAAATTCACATTTAAATTTGTCTTCATGACATAAACAACTTAACCAAAGCTTTGCCCTATGAATAATATTCTATTGTCAAGAATGTCCTGCTCAAAGCAACATGGTCATACAGCCTGAGACACGGGGGCACAATATATCATATAAATCAACCAAAAATCATGAGCTCTCATTTCTGAAAAGTTGACCAGGATGATTATGGCGGCTACGATGACATTGACCCTACTATCTGCAACATTTAGCTCTGACTTCAATCGTCACCACCAGCAGAACCACCCACTTCTCTTTTTCAGGCAATGCCAAGAATCAACATTGTTCTACTTTCTAAGCTTCTATATCTGGCCAGTGCTATATTTCCATAATTCCTAAATATGATGATGCGACAATGAAAATGGCAAGGGCGTTATTTTCTCCGTACCCACAAGTCTATGCATCTGATTACTCTGTTCATATACAGAAGTGGAGAGAAACAAGCAAAACACTATTCAAAACCATCAGGCAATGCAATTACTTCAAATCCTCCTGCTTCTAGAATTGGATGCTACACTGTACAACGATTTCGCTCCCTACGATAATGCTTAACCTTGCACAGTTATCCTCCAGACTGGCCGCTGAAAGATTCTTTACAGACAACCAATTTTAGGGAACCCTCACAATAAATGGAAGTAATACAACTAATTATCAACACGAATTGCAATTTGCAGCCAGGCCTCTAAAATTCGTCTCCGTTAGGAGATAAAATGTCATTCAAAAATAAAATTTACATGTTTACACAATACTACTAATAATTCAGGTTCATTGGGTTCAAAGGGGACAATACTTTTCTACAATTATTTGGGCTAACATAATAGATTCAACTATCAGGACTATATATAACTGTTAAACAACAACCACACAACTTTTTTACATGCTACTGACCGCAGAAGACCGATTTGGCTGATTAAAAGTGGTATCAGTGACCTCAATGGTTATATTGCCATTTCTTCAATCATCATATTACCGATGCTCTGCAGAACTATTTATCCTAAATACATTAACGGGCACAACCGTACCTTAATGATGAACATCCCTGCTTACCCTTAAACAATCTTATTTTCCCCCTTGAATGGCACAGAAATCCACAGTTGATCACTAGAGTTTGTTCCCTATTTATTTATTGCACCTCCGGATTCAAAAGATTAGTTCAATCTACTTGATTGTGATATAGCGGTTTGTGCCATGTTTGGCCCAATGGTCCTTCAGGTCAACTGGGTTTGAAAGATCATGGCCCTCTGCTGCCAGCCGGCTAAGCAGCTTATTGAAAGCGCCTCCACTCATTTTTCGTCCACCAACCCTAGCATGCCTCTTGTTGGGTACTGCTGGAAGTGGATACATTGATAGAGTTGTTGTGCAACAAGCAGATTGCCAGCCTCCATTCCCCCATTTGTAGCACTGTCTCAGAACACCAGTACAAGAACATACAGGAGCTGGCATTGTTGACTCATCATATACTACCTGGTTCAACCCCAAGTCTTGACCTTTCCAATCTGCCTTTGATGACCCTAACTGCTTGTTAAGATCATCACCTCCATTGACCATTTCCTGGCCACTCTTCCACTCATGCGCCTTGCCAAACATCATCTTGTTTAAGTCTTCACCCTCCCTCTTGAGCTTTTTGGAAGCTCTTGGTGTCTTCTTACTAGGTGAAACTGACTTACCATCCTTTGGTCGCTTGGCCCGCCGTGATTTCCCAGCTTCATTAGGCATGGATGCTGTTGGAAGGTCATCACCAGTGTGCATGTCCCGTGAGCTGTAAGAAGTATCACCCATATGAGGTAAATGGTGTACTTGTTGTTGAGGATGATGCACATGCTTGACACCTCGGGCAATTTGGCATCCTGGCGGACAAGAAGACATGCTACCATTGGCTAAGGAGCTCTCTCGATATTGAAGGGTAGCAATTGCATTATCTCGTTCCATAATGGCATTGTTTCGTTCTGCAATGGCAGTATCTCGTTGCAAGAATGCCATATCACGCTCTGCAAGGGCTGCCTTTTTTTCAGAAAGGGCTAGATTTCTCTCTTGAATGGCTGCATCTCTTTCGGCCATAATTGCCATAATTTGCTTCATGGAAGGTTGATGTTGCATCAACCACTGCGACAAGAATATTGAGATCAATATAATTTAAGACAGTTTATTTTTGGAAGGAAACACATACCACACTAAGCAACTATAAGTTCATGCAAACTTCAAAAGTTGAGTATATCAATGAGCAGAAAGTTATTTCAATATACCTGCCCCTGGGCTGATTTATATTGTTCGGCTTTGTGCCTTCCATTTTCACGATGCCCAGCATCATCCATCAGAAACCCACAAATGGACACAACAGATAAATACTCTTCTAGGCCTCCTCAGCCAGTATTGAACTTGGTCAAATAAGCAATAATATGCTACAAGTCCTGCATATAAAAAATATATATAATACTACTACTAACATAATTTAAGCGTCTCTTTCCTGCTTCTATCTTCTTGAGGTCATGGGGTTTGAGAAAGAATGAATTTCCCTTTTAACAAATCTACCCCTCTAGAGCTCCAACAAAAAATGACTGCTTCAAGAGTTGAATTACGTACCATGATTATAGATAGATATTATAAATGCAAAAGATGAATGCACAACTGCTTAAAACTCCCCTGCATATAAGAATACAACATAAGTGAGTAAAAAATGAAGCACCAGGATTCCAACTTGCAAAGGATGCTACCTATATAGGAATGCAACATGCACAAGAAGGCGGAGACACTACAGAGATATCTATTTATGGTGTAATATGTTACTTCCATCTAAACATTAGAGTGCAAGAGTGGTCAAACAACATTTCCAAAGCATGAAATAATTTAGAGTAATTTACATGCAATGAGATAAAGGGTACAGACATTTAAGATCATCTCCGGTTGCATTGAGGTAAACAGATTTCATTTCAAAGGCGAAAAGATATTATAAATTTATTAACATCATTCAACAATTTTGAATCTTTTTTTTTTTTCACCCAGGCATGAGAATTATTTCTTATCCCAAATATTTTTTTCATCTTCCATATCATTCAGTGCACTAAATATCTTGTAAAATACCCACAATTCACAATACTTGACAAAGTTGATACTTAATAAGCAACACCAACAAACACAAAATAAGAAATATTAAGAATATAAGAATAGATAAATAAAGCAAATGGAAGTTGTGAAAAAGGAGAAGAAAGGCAGATTGATCCATATTTGGATTCTCATGAATTGAACACAAAACGCATGCATAAAGACTGTCAATTGTAGAATTAAGGAATGTAAACAATTAATTAACAAATGTCCCCATTGTGTGTTACTTACAACTGCCTAGTCCAAAAAGGTCATATTCTGCTTCTAAACTTCACTGGTTGACAGGAAAGAGAGTTTCAAATGGAAAATTATAATTTCAGGGCAGTGATTGTTCTATCTTAAAGATTAGTTAAAGGATAATGGCAACTGACCTCATCTTTGAGGTCTTGATTGAAAACTTAGTTGCAAATCCATAATAAACAGTTGGAAGGGTAACATAAAAGCATGTCATGAGATACAATGACTCCACAGAAACAACTTCATGTGATAAAATGCCTGATTCTGTGAACAACAGGCGCAAAAAAAGGGTAATCATGGTTTGAAGGAATTGAAGGAGATGAATGGGATAAAAATAAATAGGTATATGAAGAAGAGGGGAAGGAACAGGTGAAGAGAAGAAAATTTGTAGTAGTTAAAGGTTCAGGTACCACTGCCTTACACTCCTAGTGGATGTTTAATAAGCAACTCAAACTTACTGTATATGACCTGAAATATGATTGAATTTCAATAACGAAGTAGACAAAGCAAAATTGCTTCTTGAGCTCCATAAATCTTAACAATTTCCCTCTTTTTATGAACGTCAACAGTGAAACTAGCAAAGTCAAATGCACTTCAATTTTCCCAATTTGATATCAATAGTAATAAATAAGTTTGGATCAGGTCTTCCCTCTAGTCCCAGAGCTAAAGCGGGTCGAAATTCGATGATCATAAAACTCAAATTGCTCAAAACGTCGCATCTGAACAATCTGAGAACCATTCAATTGCCTGAAGGTCCAAATTCGATAAACACAAAATTTGAATTGCTTTAAAGCGACGCATCAGAACTACAATATGAAGTTAAGAACCAGTCAATCATGTTGAATGAAAAGCAATTTGCTAACCGGAAGAGAATCTCGCAAACAATCCGCAAAATAAGCTTTAATTTGCACGATTATACTTTTGGAAACAAACCAAAGAAGGAAGAACAGCGAACATATATATAACTTTAAGTAGTTTAGAGATCAGAGGTAAAAGGAGAACGCAAGTCCAAGCAAAGAACTACGGATTCAGAGGTCGAGTGAGTAGGTATCAAAAAGAACAGGAGAAAATCAGAAGACAAAAGGCAAACTATTACAGAGAGACAAGAAAAGAGAATAAAAGAAGCTTACGAGACGAGCAGGAAGATAAGAGAGAAAGAATGATTAACGACACAGACTGAAAACCCTAGTCTCCGTGGAAGAAAGGCGACAAAATTTGCTTTCACTTCTCACTTGTTTCTCCTGTCTAAGCAATTTTCCTCCCATTATTGCCTTTTTGGTTTTCATTTTTTTTAGTTTTATTCTGTGGGCGTACAGTTTTCCACTCATTTTAAAGCAGAACTATTTAAGAGTTACTTGCAAGTAAGAAAGTAAATGGCGGGGACTGCACGCGCCGGGTCGGATTACGACAGGCACAGCAGAGAAACCGCACCAGAAAACGAGAAACAGTTAGAAATGAAGACGACTTTTTTTTTTTTGAGTGAAGTGAAAGAAATGAAGACGACATCAAATCAAAAAAGGAAAGGAGAAGGGGGGAAAGGAAATTAGGGGGTTCTGACTTGTTCAATTTCTCCGTCCTTTCATCACTTTCTTGTTTTGATGATAAAAATACATCTGGGTGAAAATCAACAAATAGTCTAGGGAGCTGAAGCGAACATTTTGCTGGAGAGAAAATGGAGCCTCCAGATGAAGGATTCACAGAGAGAGAGAGAGAGATGGATCGAGAGTGAGAGAGGAAGTGATGGAAAATCTCACCGAGCTGGATGAATCGAAAAGTTTGGCCATAATGGGAAGGGGAAGGAGGCGAGACGATGACGGGGAGCACGAACTGCAACTACACGACAACGACGCCGACGCGTCGGTGGAAAGGGGGAAGAGGCGGTAAGGCGACGTCTCTGACAAGTGCCTTCTGGACTTGGAAGCCACTGGACTTCGATGGCAACGGTGGACTGAGCTGGTGGAGCTCGACGGCGACAAGGAGAATGGAGGAGGAATGGAGTGCCCGATCGATAAGGAGGGTTTAAAGCGCGGCGTTTTGTAATGCTTAAGAGTCAAGACGACTGTGTTTAGTGTTGACCGATTATTTGGATAGGTACAACGAGGTCAATGCAGGAGAATTCACGGTTAAACAATCATATGAAATGTCACAAAAAAAACAATACCATGAAATACGTATTTATCGGCAAAAATCACTTCAATGTCTAATATATACTTTTTTATCCCAAGAGTAGTCCTAAATTCCATTGTGTCACCTACCCGAAGAAAAACAATCATCAATATTTTAATATATATATACTCCCTCTGATTTAACATATATGGTGAAAAGTAGCAAAGATGTATTGTTTAGGATAAAATTTGAATTTATCTCCCCATTTAATTCTTTTTTCCTATTTTTATCTTTAATTAATTATCTGTCTCATTCATCTCTTTTTTCCACTCAATCTCTCTCTCTCTCTCACTGTGTCACTCTATAGTTATTATCTTTAACAAATTTTACTCAATTTTTCGAGTTGTGTAATGTAGTTTTTTTCACCTTCTACTTTGAATGAAGAGCATGATTTTAGTAAAAAAAAAAAATTATCTTTTTTTTTGGCAGGGGAAAAAGGAATTTTTAGGGAGCCACGTCAAGCTTAGAAATCTGAGTCACTATGATGACAAGTTAGCATAAAACCATAATTTAATATACCACTAAAATGTTTTTTAATTATCTGATTTTATATCAGATTTTAATTTGCTCCCTTACCTCTAACCTTAATGTTAGTGATGATTTTTTAATATCAATCATTAGTATATTAAAAAAATTAAAATCAATATATTAGCATTAATAAATGCTATGTCATATCACCCAAAAAATAGTACGAGTTTTGTCCACGTTTAAATTTCAATGTTGGCATTTTTCTATTTTTATAAAGCTAAATGTTAACGATCAAAACAAAACCTAGAATGAAGTTAAAAGGTCAAACTTCACTCTTTACCAATAAACAATCCAAACTTATGGCCAAGAACTATATATACAATGAACAAAAACCACTCCTTTTTTTTTTTGGCTTTCCTCCATTTTTGGTATATGCTAAGGTAATCACCTGACATGCATAGTTTCAATGGTAACAGAATACAAATACTTGAGACAAAACTAGAAAGAATCCGCCCCTATGCTTCCTTATATATATATATATATATATATATATATATTATAAATCATAAACACCTGTCATGCCTCACAAAACTTCTCAGACCCTAAACACCATCACCATTAACACATGTATTCCCCATACTTCTCAACGGTAAGAATCTAACACAAGAATAAATCCAATGAATGTATTAAGTTTCTGGGGAGCCAAAAAAGAAAGGAACAAAAAGACTGATCTAAACAAGACCTAGTTTCATCTCAATACTCAACTATATATGACCTGTTTAATCTTCGTTTCCAACTTTGTTCAAAAAAGGACCAACACCACCAGAATGCTAGCCAGCAAGAATTGTGTTAGCCTGTGCCTTTTTTTGTAGCTGCCGCACGGTCATACATGTACCGGACGACGACAAGACAAGCATTTTTTTACACAAATTGTCAGAAAGAGAGGTTTCTCAGCGACCTGTTTTTGCACGTTTCATTCCACTAGAATTGAATGGAGACACACTACCACTTGGTCCAGGACTCTCTTCTCTGAAATTTGAATTCAGCATAGCTAGTTCACGCAACTGCTGCCTCTTAATGAAGTCTTGTGACTCATCCTGCATATATATGGAAGATTCACACCTCAGAGAAACCAGATGAACAACTTTTTCACAAATGAGATCACTAACTTATACCATAGCAACTTAAACTACAAATTGGTGTTCCAACAAAGAAACAAACAATGGCATCCACGCCCAAAGAAAGAAAAAGGACAAAAGTTAGGTGCGATTTTTGTTGGGAGTATTTTTCCAAGTCCCACTTCGGCTCCAAAAGTCTGAAAGTAAAATTTGATTTTTGTTTACAAATTTAAATGAAGGAAATACTTGTTTGAATAATTTTTCTCCTAGTCTCAAATTGATTGAGAATCCAAGAGAAGGGTGAGAGTTTCCTAAAAATGGAATCTTTAGGCAACGATTTTTCTTATCACGGGTGAAATACGGATATTAAGTAGTTGTAATTAAGTGGTTTGGACATCACAACCAAGCATTGGATTATAAGGGATCTTGGATAGTTGTGATTTATGAAGAGGATGATACAATTTTTTTGGGTTAAAATTATATGTAGAGGGTTTCATGATTTTTAACGGAAAAGATTACAACCACAAATTATATGTTGAGGGTTTCATGATTTTTATTGGAAAACATTACAACCACCTAAGGAACTTTACTAAGGTCTTGTCCAAAGTAAACGTCCAAATGACAAACACTAAAATAAAATTGTGTCTTGATATTTATTTGCTTGAAAACATAGAAGCATTAATGTTTTAGCGCACATCTTTCCAGATGTTGGTGATCTTAGACAAAGTGAAACAGAATAAGAACCTGATTACCCTTCAAACCACACAAAGTGATGAAGCTATATAGGAGGACGGTGCTTACCACAGGTTTGAGTAATTCTTCTATAATTTCCTGTGCCTGTCTAAGCTTTAAGTCAACAATACTAGCAGGTAAATCAGCCTCGATCAAAATGTGCAGCGGTTCATTGAGATGTTCATAGCCTGGTCGTCCTCTTAATTTCTCTTCCTGAAGATTGACAGAGAAACGAATATGATTAAGCACACAATAAAGTCTTCTTCAGAACTTAAAATATGAATAATATATATAATATACTGATGCATCAATAAAGGCACCTTCTTTGTCAGCATTTTTCACTATTAGACTAGGAAAATGATATCTGGCTGTTCATTACCTTTTCTGGATCCTTGATTGATCCCTTTCCTCTGATATACACACGGCATCCTGTGCTAACTTCTACTCGTTTCAGAGAGTTGCCTCTAGGTCCCAGAAGTCTTCCAACAAAGTTGAACTAGCAAGAAAAACAAGCAATATACTTATAACACATGTAGATGATTGAACTTCCAGTTTCAGAAGAGATATAGTACAGGTGTATGATCAAGTATTAAAAAACAAGTTTACACAATAGGAATATGAAAAAGCTTACATTGGGGTATGTATCTACTGGAATTTCCAATCGCAGTATCCTCTTGACGGTGATCGAACTAGGACTTGCAGGTGCTCCACCTTGCCAGTCCATTGTCATTCCAGTTGGTCCACAAAATCTCTGCTCAGCAAGGAGAGTAATGTCACTTCAGATGTATAGGATATGTTGACAAATGATGAAAAAATGACAGCCATTCTTTATAAAAATGACTTCAGCAATGCTCTTGCAATCCACAAAATCTCTCCCTTGCAAATCAGGTAACGTCATCTCAGATGTATAGGGGTCCATACAGGGCTGAAAACGAACCATCTAAGGAACCAAAAAAATATGACAGCCTTTTGCTACAAAAATGGATTCTGCAATGAACTAGTATTCCAAACCCAGGTGTCCCCAAAGCGGAATTTCTTAAAGGTTTTCCGTAAACAATAAGGCAAACAGCAATAAATTGAAAAGCCGAGTGTCACTGAAGGAGGTAGCATCACAGTCTTCTTCAGGTCATATGTCTAAAAATATGTTGTTGTTAAAATTAGAAAAAACCATGAGAAGGAAAGAGTCAATCCTAAGATGCCATACAATATGCTCAAACAATATGCAAATACAATACTAAGTTAATGAATTAAGCATTTCTTCATTCATTTATACCTTTTCAATCTTCACAACCTTCAGATTTCTTTTCTCAGACAGAAATATCATTCAGAAATTTAAATCTCAGATGCCATACAAGTGTATGGCATGTCTACTGTGTTAATGATCAAAACTTATCGTGGACTATTGAGAACAAGAAATACAGATTACAGATATCTCAAAATAAACCATTATAATGGAACCGGTTAGGATGCTCATCAAAAATGATGAACTCCCCCAACCCATTAGATCTGGACCGTCCAGATATGATTTGGATAGTCCAGATCTGACTTTTTTTTATTTTTATTTTTGTGAAAAACTTATTTTAATGGATATAAAATCTAAAAGAAAATCAATCTTTTAACTATTATATTTTTAAATAATAATTTTTTTCTAAAAAATTAGATCTGAACCGTCCAAAATTTGGATGGTCCAAATCTAATGGGTTGAGGGAGCTCATTACTTTGATAAGCACCCTAACCAAGTCCCATTATAATACACTTTCACCTTCATACTCATGACTCTGTTGACATGCTAAACTAAGTAAGTTATGTAGTTAGAGTGCAATGAGAATAGAGTTCTAGCTTTTAAAAAAAAAAAACAAAAACCTAGAGCATTTAAGCCAGTAATATTGCATCAAAATATTGTCTCAGAGTAAAATACACTTATTCATGAGACTAAAACATTAGACAGAGTAATAGCTGAAGAAAAGCATCAGTAGATGACAAAAATTTCCTCATCATGAGGTGTAGCTTATATAAATGTGAGGAATGTAAAATAATATAGACAAACTTCTCTTGAAATTTGCTAAAATGCCATGTCTCACCTATATCAAAAGGTTATTTGCAAAATATGTATTTCAGTTAATTGAAAGTATTTCGGTCAAAAGATTAAAATTAAACCAAAGAGTAGACTTGCAGGATAGTTTTGTTTCAAGAAAACTGAGTAATTTCAGCAAAAATGAAGTTATGTCTACCTTATTGAAGATAATGTTAATATCTAGTTTAAATGCTGATGCAAAGATCACCATAACAAGCAGATATATGAATTTATTAATTTATCCTAGGTTTGTTATTTTGACTTTAAATTTCAGCAGTGCCCTTTCTCCCATCATTTATCATTCCTTGACTTTCAAGAAATTTCACCAAACTAAACGAACCGATTGAAAAGCCCTTCCTAGTTCAGTCTGTATTCTCATGCAACTGCTTTGAATGACAAGGCAAGACTAACAAGTAATGTTTCCTCATACTTTATCTTATGGACTATGGTAAATCATTATTATTATAGAATGCTAGGTACAAGAAAGAAGCATAACATGTCATGAGTTGTATGCTTCCATTATAAGAAACCATGCTGTTGGGCCCCCATAAACATAAAACTTTGGACATGAATAATTGGAGGGTTTATGTTAATGACGAGAATTTCTGAATAATTACCATCCATGCACTTCTATCAAAACAAAATAAAACAAAGATTTGCTCACTTGTAAGAATAAATGATACTTAGATAGCGGTGGCAAGCAAAAGTTGAGGATATATGATGAAATTTTAGGATTGATATATTTTGAACAAACCTCCTGTAGAAGGAAATCTATCTTAATTCTACAATTTATCACTTTCTGTTTTTACTTATTTAGCAAGTGGGTTGTTTATATCAAGGGAAGGAAACCTTAGCAGTGGCTTCTACAAAAAGCCATCATGCAGCACATGAAAGAAAGATTCGGATGATAATGAAAATGGATTTTGAGATGGTTTAGCTACTTTCTCTCCCCCACCTTTCTTTTCATTCCCCCTCCGTCAGGTCCTATCCCTCCCTTCAATGCTTTGCCCAATCTCCTTCCAAGTTCTTATTTCTGTCTTCCCCCACCATCCTGCTCTTCGACCCACTCCCCCCCCCCTTCTAAATTCCCTGTTTTGTATCAATATAATAGAAGACAAATGTAGAATTTCCAAATTTAAGAAGCTCCACCTCCTGGGGATTCCAGCCACCTAATCCCGTCCCAGCGACATTTGACATGAGATTTGAAGAAGCCATAGGACTCGGACTTCTATTCCGCAGTCTGTCAAGATCACCAAGACTTTGGTTGGACATCATTCCAGAAACTCTCAGTATTTCTGCACATAGAAAACCAATTATATCAAAAATTTGCAGGCACTATATAAAATCATACTCAGCATGCAGAAGGACCTAACTTCAATGATTTTGTGGGGGGGGGGGATGGTTATTGAGTGATCTCGGAAAAGGGATCATGTATAAGTAGGCACAAATCAAGCTATATCAGATTAACAGTGGCCTAAGAGCCTTTCCAATTCGTCACTGATAAAACAGAGAGTGATCAACAGAAGCCACTTCCCCTACGTTTCTGTAGGCTCTTAGGTTTATGGCAATCAAGTATTCTTGTGTTGAAGGCCCCATCAACCTACATTGTATTGAAATGATATTCTTGACTTTTAAGCCCGAAGTTAAAGTCAACAGAAAAACAATGTCAAGTCCAAAGCCTGTGCAGAATGAATCAAGCAATGCCAAAACCTTCACAGAAACTTCAAACTGCTTGCATAAACTATAGCAACTTCATGTTCCCCTTGAAGTTTCTTCTTCCAGCCACCAAAAGAGACTGCATGAAATTTCTTCAAAACCAACCCCAAAAATAAACACTATCCATTCTATGAAATTGACAAAAATCGCATCTTGGAAATACCAGTCTCACTATCAATAGTTGTACGCGCAACATAACTGGATGGTTCGGACAAGTAGCTCATTTTACAGAGGAGCAGCATTGAGAGGTACATTTTGATAAAGGCAGAAATTCAGATGTTGAGACATGATAGAAATAGGGATTAACAGGGATTTCAAAATAAACAGCACTTATAGCTCCCCCATGAAGGTGACTATTCCAAGAAGTGATAAGAGAATTGAAGCACCACAATGAGTAATGATGGACCACAAGTAAAGTAATCAATGTACGATCGATAGGTCTGAAGGTAAGAAAAACTGGGAACTACAATTAAGACGAATAAAAGTCATTGATATGCGATCTGAAGAAGAGGAAGTGAGAAAGCAAGAGGAATGTAGAGATCCACGAAAGGGAGGATTGAGGAAGGAACCTTGATTTAACAGCCGACTGCATATCGGAAGGACTTGAACGAAGGGTCCAAGCTTCTGATGCTCTGCTAGCAACTCCGACAGGTACTGACTGCAGAAAAAGAAACCCAATAAAGTAAAAAAGAGACATCATCTTTTGAATCAAATGCACAGAATTCTGTGACGAACTAAACTAGGACTGTGTCCTTAGCAGCCCACTCGATTTTAATCAAACACTCACAAGCAACCTACCCATCCACATCCGGGGTGCTTCTAATCTGAGGAGAAACCGCTCTAGCGTGAGAGAAGTTGGGATTATACAAACCAGACATGGGTTTTACACCTCGGTTCAGCTTTTTATCCGGGGACTGAAGAAACAAGAAAATCGAAAAGATGGGGTTCACCCGATGCTGCTGATGCTGCTGCAGAGGAAAAAGGAGAAACAGAGGAAGAGAAGCAATTAAGGGGTCGACAGAAATCTGTAATTTTTACAGAGAGGGAGGCAATCATTAATTATTTTTCTTGCTTTTTCCCCCCGTCTGTCCCCTGTATCGTTTTCCCTTTTTATATCCTACATGACCACAAGCTGTGTGTTGTGATATAAATATTTCTATAATTAAAAGGAGGAAAATTTGGAAGGCGATCGACTGGAAGTGAAAAGTGAAGCCAGAACTGTGAAGGTGGTAGGGATTTCTTTGTTTTTTCCCCTTTTTGGCAGAGAGAATTTTGACAGTGAGCGAAGGCCGAGAGGAAACGAAGGAGAGAAAGATTTTACAACGAACAGTGCGGTTGTGTGGGTCGTTGAGGTCAGAGACGCTGTAGAAAGTTAAAAGACATGTGTTGGTCATGCGGCAGAGAATCTAAGGTCCCATGCTAAAGAGACGGCCGAACTATTTATAAAAGGTTACCTAATTCCATATGATAAGATTTTTTTTTAATGATAATATTATGTTTTTTAAATAAAAAAGCATTTACAGCTTTTAACTTTTTTTAATTTGACATCAATATACTTTAAAATTTGGATCTTTCTTGTGATGCATCTAAAAAAAAATGCAAGCTTTATAAAACCTTCGGAGCAATCCAACTTTAGGCAACCTTAAAAGGTATATTAAAATGACTCTCGTTAGTTGTTAATTTGTTATGTTTGAGAGTCATAGAACAATATAATGTATTAATATCTTCTTTAATTAATCTTGTTATAAGGCATACCTTACAAGGAATGAATGGATGTTATTATAAGTAATTAAGTAGAGTATTAATTATATTTTATAATTTACCCTTATTTAAAGTATGATATTATTTTGATTTATGATTTAAAATGGGTTAAGGTGTAAATTTGTTTTGGAAGTTTTTGCTCATGAGTGATATTACTGAAAGTTTTGTTAGAAGTAGAGTTACCATGTAAATTTCAAAATGGAACAATATTATCTTATTTCATTAGAAAATTAACGTTGACTGTTAAAAAAATTAATATTGACTGTTAATATCTTAATGATAAAAGGTAACATTACTTCTTTTTAAAGCTTTCATAATAACATTACTTTTAATAAAACTTTTAAAAAAACATTACTTTTGAATAAAACTTTTGGATCATTTGCTCATCAACTCTTAAATTTTAAATTTGGGAACTTTCAAGATAAACTTTTTTAAAAAAATTATTTCTAAACAAAGTTAATAACTTAACTTTTCCTTCTGATTTTGGTGATATGATTGATTAGAAATGCATTGTAATAAAAACTAGCAATGGTTTATAAAAGTTCAAACTTCAACCACCAAACAATTTTTTTAAACAAAGTAAATAACTCATCTTTTCCTTCTGATTTTGGTGATATAATTGATTAGAAATGCATTATAATAACAACTAGAAATGATTTATAACAAACTTCAACCACCAAAACTATTTTCGCTCATACTAGTGGTGCTGCTAAAAGTTTTATTAGTAGTATTATCATGTAAATTTTAAAATGGAGTAATATTATTCCATTCTGTTAGAAAATTAATATTGATTGTTAAAAAATTGATGTTGATTATTAACATCATAATAGTAAATGATAACATTACTCCCTTTTAAAACCTTCCATAGTAACATTACTTTTAATAAAACTTTCAAGAAAACATTACTCTGAATGAAAACTTTCGGATCATTTGCTCACCAATTCTTAAATTTCAAATTTTAAAATTTCCAAGATAATTTTTTAAAAAAAAAATATTTTTAAACAAAGTTAATAACTTAACTTTTCCTTCTGATTTTGGTGATATGATTGATTAGAAATGCATTGTAATAAAAACTAGCAATGGCTTATAAAAGTTCAAACTTCAACCATTAAACTATTTTTTTAAACAAAGTAAATAACTCATCTTTTCCTTCTGATTTTGGTGATATGATTGATTAGAAATGCATTATAATAACAACTAGAAATGATTTATAACAAACTTCAACCACCAAAACTATTTTATTTATTAAATACGGGTGATTACACCCATTGATTCGGATATCGTTTAGAAGGTCTATTTAATCCATTTTATTATTAGTTACCTTATTGTTAGATGGGAGAATTCCAATCAAATCCAATTAAAGTAATAAAATTTAAATTCAGACCACACTTTTAACAAAAATTCTAATAAGGCCAATAGATCTCATTAGAAATTTTTGAATGTTGTTAAAATATCATAATGCCCTCTATATTTAAAAAAAAAAAATCAATGTATTTTTTACTTCTGTAAATTTGTTTAATCAGGATTCATTGAAAACCGCCCAATCAAACACGACTCAAAAATCCTTTCAGTTTTCTTGCCACAAAGTGAGCTAATTTTTTCTTTCATGCACATTATTACTGGTTTAGTTTCATAATTATGATTTATCACCAGAGAATGGTGGCCATAAGATTGGTGCAAGAGAGACTCCATGGGACTATTGTAAGCAGGAGTGGCTTGCATTGACAAAGATTTTGTTGCCATTTTGATCTCTTAATAACACTAAGAAATCTCTAATACAACCTCTTAGCCTGATTATGAGTTTGTTAAAAATGCATGATTAAATTTGAATTTTAATATTTCAACTGGATTGAATTAAAATTCACACTAACTTTCTAACTTCCTCCCATATATATATAACCTATGATGGTAGAGTTAAATGAAACTAATCACATTTGGTAAGAGAAAACCCATTTGAGTTTTACAAAATAGTGAAAATTAGTTTTTTAAAAAAAAAAAATCGGTTTAAAAATTTATTGACTAGAGGGTCTTGAATACAGCATAATATATTTCCATACATAGAAAATATTGATACTACCTTTTCCAAATTTTAGGTTCTTTTAGCTAATAAAATTTTTAAACAATAACTTTTTACCAATTATCTGAAAAAAAAACAAAAAAGATAGGGAAAAACCATAATTTAATATACACATCAAAACTTTTGGCCAAGAATTACATACATACAATAAACAAAAGAAAAAACACTTTCCCCCTTCATTTTTGGTACATTCTAGGATATTCACCTGACATGCATAGTTCCAATGATAACAGAACAATAGTTTTGATAAACAACTAAAATGAATCCACCCCTATACTTCCTTATATATATTATAAATCATAAGCACTTGTCATGCCTCACAAAACTTCTCAGACCCTAAACACCTCCACCATCAACACATGTATTCCCCATACTTCTCAACGGTAAGAATCTAACACAAGAATAAATCCAATGAATCTATCATGTTTCTGGGGAGCAACAAAAAAAATAATGATGATGATAATGATAATGATAATGATAACAAAGAACTGATCTAAACAAGACCTAGTTTCATCTCAATAACCAACTATATCACCTGTTTTAATCTTCTTTTCCAACTTTGTTCAAAATGGACCAAAACCACCAGAATGCTAGCCAGCAAGAATTGTGTTAACTTATTCTTTCCGTAGCTGCTGCATCGGTTGAAAATTTACCAGTGTGATGAGATAAGTGTTTTTAGACAAATATATATATATAGAGAGAGAGAGAGAGAGAGATGTCTCAGCGACCTGTTTTTGCACGTTTCATTCCACTAGAATTGAATGGAGATACACTGCCACTTGGTCCAGGACTCTCTTCTCTGAAATTTGAATTCAACATAGCTAGTTCACGCAACTGCTGCCTCTTAATGTAGTCTTGCGACTCATCCTGCACATATATATACATATGGAAGATTCACATCACTGAGAAAACAGGAGAACAAATTCTTCATAAATGAGATCATTTAGCAAACTTCTATGATATTTCTGGTCCTAAACGTAGGGGCTAAACAAAATGTTCACTTTGGTCCTAAGTATAAAAACTCAATCCACTTTACTTCCTAAATTTATATTTTTTGCCCAAAGTATCCTATTGATTGGACATATTAAAAGGGTTTCCAATCAAGGGGTATTTTTAATGTACATGATTAAATAGGATAATTTAAATAAGGGTTGAGGTGCAAATTTACCCTGGAAGTTTTTTAGAAGCAATGTTGTCAGGGAAGTTTCAAAATGGAGTAATGATGCCTTTTGCCATTAAAAATATTAATGGCCAATGTCAATTTTTAACGGTAAATGTTGGTTTTTTAACAGAATGGAGCAAAATTACTCCATTTTGAAATTTCCCTGACAACATTGCTCCTAAACAAATTTCCAAAGCAAAATTGCAATTTGCATATTAACCCTTTAAAGAAATCAAAACACATTTGTTACAAATAATTTAACTAATTTCCACATCCAAAGAAAGAAAAAGGACAAAAGTAAGGTGCAACTTTTGTTTGGGAGTATTTTTCCAAGTCCCACATCGGATCCAAAAGTCTGAAAGTAAAATTTGATTTTCACACAAAGTAGGAAATGTTTAGAACTTTAAATATGGGAAATATTTGTTTAAACGATATTTCTCTTAGTCTCAAATTGATTCATGATTTAAGAGAAGAGCAAGAGTTCCCTAAAAATAGAATCTTTAGTATAGTATTGAAAATCAGACAATCCCATCAAGTGAACCAATAAACTGGTAACTTGGCCTCTAACAAGTCCGAAATTTTGATCAACTAGGATTTGAGCAAACTGAATTAACTTGATTAACCCAGCAAGTTGAACTAGTCAAGCAGGCTGGCATTTATTTTATTTTTTTCCCCTGCTAAACACAGAAATGACATCATTTTGACCTAGTTAAAAGCTTTTTTTTTTTTTGTGCAAAGAATTTGTGCTGAATTTATGATACATCCCCAATTTCACCTTGTCACCGGAACAGGTAGGAATCCTTATCACAATGGTAAAATTGGGATATTGAATCACAGCCAAGCATAAGATTATAAATGGGTCTAATCAGTGCCTTGGATAGTTGGGATTTGTAAAGAGGATGTAAAAATTTGTACTGTTCAAAATCATATGTACAGAGGGTCTCATGATTCTTATGTTTTAATTGTAAAGCATACTAAGAACTACCTAATGAACTTTACTGCGGTCTAATCAAGATTAAAAGTACAAATAAAAATAACTAAAATAAACTTGCGCCTTGATTTTTGCTTGAAAATTTAAAAGCTTTTATGTTTCCGTGCACAGTTTTCCAGATATTGGTGATCTTAGACAGAGGCAGAATAAAAGCCTGATTGCCCTTCATGTCTCACAAGGCTATAGGAGGAGGGAGCTTACCACAGGTTTGAGCAATTCTTCTATAATTTCCTGTGCCTGTCTAAGCCTTAGGTCAACAATACTTGCAGGTAAATCAGCCTCTATCAAAATGTGCAGCGGTTCATTGAGATGTTCATAGCCTGGTCTTCCTCTTAATTTCTCTTCCTGAAGATTGACAGAGAAAAAATATGATTAAGCACACAATAAAGTCATCTTCAGAGCTTAACACCTGTGAATAATATATACTGATCCATTAATAAAGGCACCATTGTTGTCAGCATTGTCCACTATTAGACTAGGAAAATGATACCTGGCTGTTCCTTACCTTGTCTGGATCCTTGATTGATCCTTTTCCTCTAATATACACACGACATCCTGTACTAACTTCTACACGTTTCAGAGAGTTGCCTCTAGGTCCCAGAAGTCTTCCAACAAAGTTGAACTAGCACAAAAAATGAGCAATATCCTTTTAACACGCGTAGATAATTGAACTTCCAGTTTCAGAAGAGATATAGTACAGGTGTGTGATCAAGTATTAAAAGAAAGGTCAGTGCAATTGGAATGTATAAAAGCTTACATTGGGGTATGTATCTACTGGAATTTCCAATCGCAGTATCCTCTTGACAGTGATTGAACTAGGACTTGCAGGTGCTCCACCTTGCCAGTCCATTGTCATTCCAGTCGGTCCACAAAATCTCTGCGTGGCAAAGAAAGTAATGTCACTTCAGATGTACAGGAGTTAGCACAAGAAGTAATATGTTGAAGAATGATCAAAAAATGGCAGCCTTTCAATATAAAAATGAATTCAACAACACGCTACAGCAGTCCGCAAAATCACTGCTTTGCAAGGATGAACCATATGAAGAACCAATAAAACATGACAGCCTTTTGCTACAAAAATGGATGCTGCAAGGAACTAGCATGCCCTGGTGTCCCTATAACAGAACTTTAGGGTTTGCTATAAGCAATAAGGCCGAACACAATAAATCAAAATGCAGAGTTCCACTAAAGAGATAGCGTCACAGTCTTCTTCAGGTCATATATCTCAATTTTATGGCCAATGATATGGTTGTGCAGATAACTCCTCCTTAAATTTGGTACCTCCTGACCTCATGATGTTGTTAGCATTAGAAACAATAATGATAAGGAAAGAGTCAATTCATCAGATTTCTAACAATTTCTTTATTCGTACAGATTTCTTTTCTCGAGCAGAAATATCAAACAGGGACTAAAATCTCAGATTTCACACAAGTATATGCCTAGTCCACTGTGTTAATGTTATAAACTTACTGTAGACAATTAAACACAAGAAAAACGGACATCTCAAATTAGCTAACAATACACTTTCGCCTCCATGCTTATTATTCTTAAGATGCGCTAAATTGAATAACATGTGTAGCCAGATTGCAATGAGAATGGAGTTCTAGCATAGTATTTTATTTTATTTATTTATTTGAAACATTGTCTCAAAGTAAAATGCACTTTTTCAATGAGACTAAAGGCTCATTTGGTTCAATTATATGAAAGAGGATTACATATAATCTTGATGTATTACATTAATTACATTGTTTGGTTGGTATAATAATACAATTAAATGTAATCCTGATTACAACAAATTACATCAAATCAGGTAATCTCTATTACATAGTTTTGGCTATGTAATCCGTATTACATCTTATATAAATTAATATGTGCGTACTTGTATCTTTCATAAATCAGTATTTAGACATTTATATCATTCATTTTTAGTTTTAATAGAATTAAAAAATTTATTTCACATTTACTTTATTTTTTATCAATAAAATATGAATTTCATTTCACAATTCCTTGATAATATACCAAACAAAAGTTATGTAATCATCATTCCTTTACATTACATTCCCACTTATTATATTTCATTGAATTCCCATAAACTTCATGAACCAAACGGACTATAAATGATAGTATGGGATCAGTACCAAAAGGCACTTTTGTGCTCTATGAAACTTCTTTCATATATTTACCCCGAACACACAAAATCACTTATGCTAATCCAAGCAAGCACTAAAACATTGACTAAGTAACAGGTAAAGGCAAGCATCATTAGATGTTAAAAATTCCCTCATCATGAGGTGTAGCAGGTGTAAATATGAGAACTGTAAAATAATATCAAAAAATCATCCACAAAATATGTATTTCAGCTCAATGAAAGTATTTTGGCCAAAAGATTGAAATTAAACTGAAGTGTAGGCTTGTAAGATAATTTTTTGTTCCAAGAAAAGTTTGTGTAATTTCAGCATAAAATGAAGGTATGTGCAACTTATTCAAAACAAAGTCAATATCAATTTTATATGTAGATGCAAAGATCACCATAAGAAGCAGATATATCAGTTTATAGAGCTATCCTAGGTTGATTATGGCTTTAGATTTCAGCAGTGCCCTCCTACCATTTATCATTCCTTAGCTTTAAGAATAACATGTCATAAGTTGTATACTTCCATTATAAGAACAAATAATGTTTGGCTCCTGCAAACATTAAGCTTTGGACTTGAATAATTGGAGGATTTATGTTAATGATGAGAATTTATGAATAATCACTAGCCATGCAATTATAACACAACCAAAAAAGAAAGAAAACAGAGACTTCGCTCACTTGCATGTACAAATGATACTTGGATAGTAATGGTAAGCACAAGTTGAGGATATTATAAAATACAAATATAAAAGTTACTACAAGTTGAAGAAATACCACCTCCTGGGGATTCCAGCCACCTAAACCGGACCCAGTGACATTTGACATGAGATTTGAAGATGCCATAGGACTTGGGCTTCTATTCCGCAGTCTGTCTAAATCACCAAAACTTTGGTTGGACATCATTCCAGAAACTCTCAATATTTCTGCAAATAGAAAACCACTTTTATGAGAAATTGACAGAAGCCATAAAAAACCATACTCAAAAAATGTATAAGGACCCAACTTAATGGATAAAGAAATAGGGGAAAAAAGAAATGAAAAGATGTCGAGCGATCTCAAAAAAAGGATCATATATGAGTAGACACAATCCAAGCCATATCAGATTGACAGAAACCTAAGAGTCTTTCTGGTTCCTCCAATCTTAAAGAAGATTCTTAGTTGATCATTGACAAAACAGAAAATGATAGCAGATGCCCCGTGTCCTAGACTTCTTTCAGCAAGAAGGTTTATGGCAGTCAAGTGTTCTTCTGCTGAAGGCCTCATTAGCCTAGATTGTATTGAAGTGATATTCTTGACCTTTAAGACCGAACTAAAAATCAAGAGAAAAACCATGCCAAGTCCAAAGTCTGTACAGAATTAATCCAGGATCAACAAACAATTCATGGAAACTTCAAACTACTTGCATTAACTATAGCAACTTCATGTTTTCGCTTCAAGTTTCTTCTTCCAGCCACCCAAAAAGACTGCATTAGATTTCTCAAAACCAACCCCAAAAACAAACACTATCCGGACTCTGAAATTGACATAAATCGCATCTTGGAAATACCAAGCTCACTATCAATAGGTATACACACGACACATCATTGGACGGTTCCAACAAGTTGCTTGCTTTACACACACACACACACACAGAGCAAATGAGAGGTACATTTTGATAAAGTCCAGCCACTTGGGATGATTCAGACGTTGAGTCATAAAAATGGAGATTAACAGGGATTTCAACTTGAACTAAACTCTTAGTTTCCCCATAAAGGTGACTATTCAAGTAATTGATAAGAGAATTGAGGCGCCAAAATGGATAATCAGGGGCCACAAGCAAAGCAATCAATGTACGATCAAAACGTCAGGAAAGTAATATTAACACATAAAGACCATTAGATATGCGATCTGAAGAAGAGGAAGTGAGAAAACAAGAGGAATGTAGAGATCCACGAAAGGGAGGATTGACGAAGGAACCTTGATTTAACAGCCGACTGCATATCGGAAGGACTTGAACGAAGGGTCCAAGCTTCTGATGCTCTGCTAGCAACTCCGACAGGTACTGACTGCAGAAAAAGAAACCCAAGAAAGTAAAAAAAAAAGATATCATCTTTTGAATCAAATGCCCAGAATTCTGTGACGAACTGAACTAGGACTGTGTCCTTCGCAGCCCACTCGATTTTAATCAAACATTCACAAGCAACCTACCCATCCACATCCGTGGTGCTTCTAATCTGAGGAGAAGCCGCTCTAGCGTGAGAGAAGTTGGGATTATACAAACCAGACATGGGTTTAACTCCCCGGTTCAGCCTTCAGCGGAAGACTGAAGAAACAAGAAAATCGAAAAAGAAGGGGTTAAGTCTATGTGGTTGTTGTTGCAGAGGGAAAAGAACAAAGAAACAGAGGAGGAGGAGGGGATACAATAAAGGGGTCGAAAGAAATCTGTGAATTTTACAGAGAGGAAGGCAAATGATTAATTATTTTTCTTGCTTTTTTTTTCCCCCTGTCTCTCTCTGCATTATTTTTTTTCCCTTTTTTATACCCTTGCTTGTCCCCAAGCTGTAACATGCAAGCTGCGGGTGACAACAAATGAAATAGGAATATTAAACATTAAAAAGGAGGAAAAGGTGAAGACGATGGACTGGAAGTGGAAAGTGTAGCCAGAAGAACTATGAAGGTGGAGGGGATTTTTTTTTTTGGCTGAAAGAAAAGGTTTTTTGACAGTGGGCGAAGGCCGAGGAGAGGAAATGGAGGAGAAAAGATTTTACCATGTGGATCCACGACGTCAGAGACACAGACACTGTACAAAGTGTAAAAAGACACGTGTTGGTCATGCAACAGAGAATCTAATGTTCGATGCTTAA
>QFDD01000070.1:0-89180 GCA_006871305.1 Vachellia collinsii | reverse complement strand
TTAACTTTTTGGATAAGTGGTGCAAAAGTGCTCTTTACAATCCTTTTATGTAGGAGAGGGACACCCAGATATTTCCCAAGGTCACCCGTTACATTAATACCCAACATATGGCTGTATAAAGCAGATATATTAGAGTTAACATTCCTGGATACGAACATTTTAGATTTTTGCAAACTGACTTTGTGACCTGACACCCCACAAAAGAATTGCATAACATCCCTAACTTCCTCCACTTGATCCTGAGCAGCTTCACAAAATAGGACTAAGTCATCAGCAAAAAACAGATGTGATACTTTAGGTCCATTAGAGCTAATAGACATAGGCCTCCACCTTCCTTCCTCAACTTCATATCTAATAATCTGACCCAATCGCTCCATAGCAAGCACAAAAAGATAAGGGCTTAAAGGATCCCCTTGCCTGATGCCTCTTGATGGTAGAAACGATTCAGATAACTCCCCGTTCCAAGAAATTCTCATAGAAGCTGTAGTAACACAGCACATGACTAAATGCACAAAATCATTACTAAAGCCCACTTCCTATATGTAATATAGTTAATTATTATATTAAGTATAATTACAGGTAATAACTAACATCTCTACTTTAAAAAATTTATAATAAATATATATATATATATGTGTGAAAGACTTGACTTACAAAAATTAAGGAAATGACTTCATGACAATGACAAATCTATTAAACCAATGAACACTCATGCGTGTGACTAACAATAGTAGTAATATACAAGAAGGTTTGATGCCGTGGAATTGGGATTGAAAAAGTATAAGAGGAATATCTTAGCTTGTTCAAATAGCCTAATTTCCACGGTTGAAAGTTTGAATCTCTGTTGGATGGGATATCTATATTTAGTACCTAATAGTGTTTCGAACATAATTACTTTTAATAAAAGAATATATATGTTTTAAAAAAAACAAACCCATTTGCACAGTCCATAATTTTGACTTCGTCTCATGCATAATAAGTGCTTGATTCGTATAAATTGATACGAATAATTTTAAATATTTGATTGAAAATATATTTAAATCATTTTAATATCTAGTAATCACCCCTACCCTTCACTAGTCATATCTATTAAATTTTAAGCTTCAGCCTTAGAATATCCAAATTGCCTGCGATATTAAGATGATGATTGAAGAGGATATCAGAAGGAATAGCTATATGAAGGAGTCTATATGCACAACAAATGTTTCATTGGCAATGAAATTGATCAAAGAAATTTCCAGAAAATATCACTTAGTTTGTAAACTCTTAATGTTGTGTGCAGGCCCTTTTATTAATTAATTTTGATCTTTTATTAAAAAAAAAAAAGCTACAAGAGTCCTTTAGTTTAGTAATTAGGCATATATAATACTTGAGTGAATCCACCGGATTATTTATTTAAAAAAAATTAAGCATATGGAATCTTTCTTTTATTTATAAAAATAATTTTAATTAATACAAATAGTTTCAATTAATTTGAATGATTTAAAAACAAAAAGTTACATAAGGGGTACTTGATATTAAAATAAATAAATTTTAATACGAGTAGTTTGAAGTTAATTTGCATAATTTAAATGAAAATATATCATTAACATATTCTAATAACAAGAATATTATGTGTGAGTGAGAACATCTTTTTACATTTACAATTAATCTAACCTAGATCTCATGGAACTCCACCTCAATTGCTTAATTTTCAAAAACTTAAAGGTAATTCTGTTCTGTCACTTATGATCTATATATGTTTAATTTCCCAATTAATCTTTAATTTGAGATTTGTAAATTGAAATATTTTTAGGTAAAAACTTAATAAAGATGCCAAACATCATTTTTCTGACGTTAGCTCAATTTCAACAGGATGAATAAAATTATTTCTCATTTTTTTCAAAGTTTCTATTTTTTAACTGTATAATACTTGGCTTTGGTGGAGGGAGCTCACTATGCTAATTCTATATTGAAAGTATCATATCATATTATCATGATTTAATTTTGTTAAACCATTTTGCTTAAAAAATGATGGAAAGAGACCTTGAAAAATGTCAAATGATAAAAATGCGTGAGATAATTGACAAATAACAAAGAACGAACTAGATCTCAACGTGACATTTACAAATTTAAGAAAAAAAGACAAAATAAAAGGAAAATGACATAATTGTCCCTTAGTTAATTTTAAAAAGTTCTCAACCACTCCACCTATGGTCGGTGACGGTGATGGATGGCCACAGGTAACTGCCACCAGAAATACCCCTTAGCATAAAATTATTAAAGGGTATTTTAGTCTTTTCTCTCTTATTTTATCCTTTTCCATGAAATTCAAAATTCCATTTTGAGTTATTGTTCATTCTCTTTCGTTATTGAATCTCCTCACACTTCTCTATTATTTGTTAATTTTCAATATCTTTTTGTGTCATTTTCCCTTTTTTTCCCTTTGATTGTAGGATTGATGGTGCGCTTAATTGAATAATGATACCTCCAGTCCTACACATCATATGACACCACCTCATAAATCTAAATGTCATTTTTTGTTGTATTAAAAAAGGAAAAAAATTATTTTAGGTTTGTATATATAATCTAACTTATAATAAATATTTTAAAAATATTTTATTTAAATAATATGAAAATGTTATGCAATAAAACATACCATCAATATAACATTTTTTAAGTTGTCAATATAATCCAACTTATAATCTAACTTAATGTTTGATAAAAATTGTCCTTACCAATTGACATAAGACCCAGAATCTATACCATTATTTTTTTTCCTATACGCTTTATAGTTAATTATTATATAAATACAATATTAGGTATAATAACTAACATTTCTATGTTTAAGATTTTATAATAAAGATGTATGAAAAAAATACTTATTGAACTAGTCTGAAATTAAACCGTGCTTGGATAGACATGACTTACAAAAATTATGGAATTGACTTCATGACAATGACAAATCTATTAACCCAATGAGCACGGCGTGAGTTTGCACCCCGGACAACACTTTCATTGAGAGTAAGAATATGACTTTTTGAATCAATCCTCCAGTCAAGATTTAATCTTTCCAACCCAAAAACACTTTCATTGAGGTTGGAATCTTGATTGAAACATGTGTCTATATTTAGTGTCCAGTAGTGTCTTAAACATAATTGTCTTTAATAAAAAAAAAATATATGCTTACAAAAAAAATACGTCTTATTTGCTCCATCCACAATTTTGACTATCTCATGCATAATGTGTTTGATTTTGTATCAATTTGGTTGGGTCTGGCACTAGTCAAAAAAGAGTAATTTAGATCGGTCTATATTTAGATCGTTTATGGAGGTTGTGGTTTTGAAAATATGATCGGTGGTATTTTTATAAATATTGTAAAATTATTTAGACCGTTTACTTATATATGCAGACTAAAAAATATGATTGGTGGTCTTTTTGTAAATATTTATACATTGATATAAAAAATGCATCAATATTTACTACATACAATATCATGTCCTTCATAACGTGAAAAGTAATAAACCATACGCTCCTCATATATTTTTGAATGTCATTTCATACTGTATGAAAAAGGAAAATATTATTTTAAGTTGTCACATTCTTATGATAAAAATTTTACAAAAAATATAATCTAACTTATGATAAAAAGTATGATAAAAATTGTCCTTACTAATTAATAACCCAGAAATCTACCTTTACTTTAGGCCTATATGTTTTACGTTTAATGAAAGTATCATTAATCTCTTATATAATTAAACAAACGTATAACATGTTTTATCCTTGATAGAAATATATGACTTGTATAATTCATTAGTATATAAATATAATCATAGGTATAACAATAAAAATTTCTATGTTTAAATTTTTATAATAAAGATATATAAAAAAATGCTTATCAATTTAGTCTAACATTAAACCATGCCTAGGTAGACTTGACCCACAAAAATCTTGAAAAAGATTTCATAATAATGACAATGTTACGAGCACAACTTGAGTTTCCACCCCAAAGAACACTTCAGTTGATTAACAAGAAAGAAATTTTGAGCAAGAACATGAGGTTTTGAAATAATTTTTGAAGCACACATTTTTCTCCTAAACACATTTATCCTTATATTGGAAATGATTATGTTTAAGGTATTGTTAGTTATTAAACGTAGACAAATTTTACTATAAAGATTTGATACTTGATTTGTGATGTAAGATCTATCTCTTTCATTAAACTCAACGTCTATCCACTGGTCAAATAAGAGGCATATTTTTTCCAACCCAAATAGCACTCAAGCGAGTGAGACAAATAAGAAAAGTATGTAGGCCCATATTGTTTAGGATTGGAAAAGTGGAAATAGAAGACCCTATATACAAACAACCCTATTTAAGTGGTCCCTAAATTTGACTTTTTAGCATGTATAACGAGTGGTTCATTTCATCCTATTCTATTTTCAAATAAACAATTCATCAATTGATATCAATAAAAGTTCACACACACACACAATCCAACATTCACTTAAAAAAAAAATATGAAATTAGCCATGGGATTTGCCACATCATCTCCACAAGCTGCCACCTCACAGTCGAGCCATCTACCAAGTGTCACCTCGGCCATACACCACCTCATAGCCGAGCCCCACCATGTGTTGCCATCTGATAATTTTGCAATTTTATCTCATCTAGGATTTGAACCCCCGACCACCTGTACACGCACATGATTCCTTGCCAGTTGAGCTGTGACGACCTTGTGTTTTCTAAATGAATATTTAAATATATATAATATTCTACTACATAATAAATATATATAATAAATTATTTACATTTATATATTTATATGACTATTAATTTCATAAATTTTATTATTTTAAAAAATATTGATTTTAATATAAAATTATTAAAAATAAAATAAATATTATTTCTAATATCTTCATATTTAATATTCATTTTAATTAATATATTAATCGAAATTTAATAATAAATAATAAATAAATAAATAAGAAATTTAAATTAGAAGTTATTAATTATAATTATAATAATTAATTAATAATAATTAAATTTGCCACGGAAAATTTCCGTCGAAAATTGCCATGGAATATTTTTCCCTGGATAATTTTGCCATGAAAATTTTTCGTCAGAAATTGTCACTGAATATTTTTCTGTGGCTAATTTGCCACGGAAAATTTTCTAACAGAATTTCTAACGGATTACTGACAGAATTAGCCATTGATAAAATTCTATCGGAAATTAAGTGTTTTTTTTGTAATGATTTATTTATATTATACTAATTATTCCTAACTATTTTATAATCACTCTTTCCCTTCACCGGTCACCACTAATAATTGCATATGAAAGAGATCGTTCAAAAGCGTTAAAATTAAACCATTTTATAATTGAAGAACTAAAAATTAAATCTTTGTACTACCAAAAGTTACCAACAAATTAGTTAATAATAAGCATAAATATTTTTATTATTTGATCCTTCAAATATTGATTTAAACATAACTACATATATCTACCATAAATTCTTAACTTACGATAAAGTATAAACATATGTCATGATCACAAGAAATTGTTGTTATTGTAGAAGAAACAATAAATGTTTATTGATTTAATCTTTACCAAGTATTCATAGGCATATGATTTTCTTCTTCTAATTCTTCCGTTGGAGTCTGTTGGATAAGTTAGTTACAGTGGTGAATCTCAAGTTTAACAGTTGCAAACATTCTATATAGAATAAATCATAAACTACTTAAATCAAATATTTATTTTAAATTATCATGATAGTTAAATCACAAATCTAAATTTTATCTCAAACTCTAATCCTAAAATTTTATCCAATCAATATGATATTACTACCATTAGAAAAATTATTTAGAACTATTTTTATAAAGGAAATTCAAAAGAAGGTAGTTTTAATTATCTTGGAGAAAATGAAAATATGAAAAATAGCACTACCGTGGGAGGATACAGACGCGGACCCTTCCTCTTCAATAATATGGAGCCCTCACTCACTCACGGGCTCGGGGCTCCCCCTTTTCCTAAGGGTCATGTTCCCCCTTTCCTCTTTTTCTTTTTTCGGACTTTTCCTTTTTTTTAACTTTTCCTTTTTCTTTTTTATTTACGCAAACACCCTTAAATTTCCTCCTTTATTGTTGTTGTTTCCATTCCAACACTTTTTCTTTTTATAAATTATTTTTATTATTACATCATAATTTCTTTCACTCTTATAACTCACATTTTATATGTATTATTTTTTTTTACTCAAATAAGTACATGATACATTTATCATGAAATGATTATTTCTCAATGATATTAAAATTCTCTAAATAAATATTAGGATGTTGGAGAAGAGGAATATTACTGGGCTCCTTGTCAAATCCAGTAATGTATAATATGGAGTATAGGGATGGGTTCGATTTCTAGCTTGGTTGACGTGTCTTGTCTTTACAAAGCCACGAAGAAGAGGCAATGGACTGGACGTGATTTCGCTATTCAAACCATTAAGTGAATGAAGTCTACTGCTTCTTATGAGGATGGATTTTATGGAAGTTTTTAAGGACTTTTGATAGACATGTTCCAATCAAAGAACACTCGTGTATTTTACTAACAAGAATGGTAGCATATAGGCATGTTTGATACCGTGAAATTGGGATTGAAAAAGTATAAGAGGAGGAACTCAGCTTGTTTTAATAGTTAAATAGTGCATAGCATGATTGTTTTTAAATAAAAATATATGATTTCCAAAAAAAAAAACCCTATCTGCACAGTCCACTATTTTGACTTCATCTCATGCATAATAAGTGTCTGATTCATATCAATGGTGTTGGCTCTAACAAAAGTGAGCTAATCCCTCAAAATATTGCGAATGAATGTTCAAATCTCTATTAGGAAAGGTGTAACATTTAGTATTCGATAGTGTTCCAAATATGATTGTCTCTAATAAAAAAATTATGCTTGGCAAAAACAAAAAATAAGTGTTTCATTTCATCCCATTCTATTAATTTAAAATAAATAGTTCATCAATTGCATACCATTAATTTTATACATATTTAATAAAAAATTATTTAAATTATTACAACCTATTAATCACCGCTAGCCTTCACTTGTCACAACTAATAATGTGATAACGTAACATAAATGACTCTAGAGTCTAGTTGACTCTAAAGTCTACCATGAGTCATTTACTTGTGATAACGTAACCATGAAAGTGATATTAATCGTAATCTATAATAATAAGACAATGTGCTTATGAATTCAAATGTGTAAGAAAAAGTAACTGGAAAAGTTTAAATATTATATTTCAAAATAATCCAGCGGTTAGGCCTCACATACCATCATATGTACCCAAAAAAAAAACCAAATTGATGAATACTCATTTAGAGCATGATGTGGAAGCTAAAGAGGCAAAAGATAAAGTCTGTTGAATAGCAAACTGATGAATACTCATTTAGAGCATGATGTCAAAGCTAAAGAGGCAAAGGATAAAGTCTGTTGAATTTTCGTGATAACCTGCTACAGAGGAATGATAGAGCCATTATGAAGAGTCTTATTCCTTTTTCTCCAGAGAATATTTATGACTTAAAAGTATAATTATTGAGTGAAGTAGTTTTACTAACACATCCTGCTGTAAATATAACAGAGTCTTTGAGTTAGATGTGGAAGCTTTGAAAATCAATGACAGTAAGTTAATTGATAACCCATCGAACCAGACTGAACGATAATATGGGCAAGAGAAAAATGTGTGATCCAAAGTTTCGGGATCAGAGCGTCCAAACAAGCAATTGCCCGTGATATTAAGATGATGATTTATGAGAATATCACAAGGTGTAATGGCCCTATGAAGAAGTTTTCATATCAACAGCAAATTTTTCATTGGCAATGAAATAGACTAAAGATATTTTCAAAAATGATCATTTAGTTCGTAAACTCTTATTGGTCCTTTTATTAATGCATTTTGATGTTTTATTAAAAAACAAGCTACAAGAGTCATATAACTAAATATTAAATGCACCCAATAATGGGACCATCTCACTTTGTTGGGTAACAAGTTGGCTGGGGTTGGTGAAGAGAGCTCCCTCCGCTAAAATTCTACGTTGAAAGTGTCAAAAAATGTTTGAGTTGGCATACTCATCTTTTTTTCTCGGGTGTCCCCACAGGTGGGTGCTAGCTGTCCCACGTGTTTTCAAATCATCTCACTCATCGCCTTATACCCGGCAAATCCACCCCCGGGACCCCATACGAGGCTCCCTCCCCCCACCCCCCACGTCACTTCGTTGTGAATCCTCAAAATAATGAAAATGACTCCGCGGATTGTTTGAAACAGTGGTAAAAGTTACTTTCTCTATTTTTTTAATAATATAAGAGTTAGTTAACTTTATTTTAGAGATTAAGAAAGTAAATTAACTAATCTATCTATCTTTTTTTCAAATTAATTTATCTAACTTATAAACTAATATAAAATTTAATTATGTCTATAAATATTTCAAAATGTTTGTTATAATTAACTGATTTATTTACCTTTTTCCATCACTTCAAAAAGTCAACTGCCTTTTATATTAATGAACAAACGTAGTTCTTTTCTAACATGATCTACGGTTTACAATGTATGTGTTGTCTCAATTTGATTGAATGTACTTCTCCAACGCTATCCCAAATCCATTAACCCAACGAGCACAACGTGAGTTTGCACCCCCAACAACACTTTCATAGAGAGTAAGAACATGACTTTTTGAATCAATCATCTAGTCAAGACTCAATCTTTCCAACCCAAAGAACGTTCATGTATGTCACTAACAATTCTGATTGAGACATGTAGTCATGTGCGGGATGGAAAAATTGGGATTGAAAAAGCAAAAGTGGAAGAACTTGGCTTGTTCAAACAACAATTCTGATTGAAATAAGTGTTTATATTTAGTGTCTAATAATGTCTTGAATAGAATTGTCTCTAATAAAAGAATACATATACTTAAAAAAAAACAGTTATATTTGCCCCCATCCACAATTTTGGCTTTATCTCATGCATAATTTGATTGATTTATGTCAATTGGCTTGGGTCTTCAAATCAAAATTTGAATTTCCGTTAGGAGAGTTACCCATATTTAATGGCCAATAGTGGCTCAAATGTGATTGTTTCCAATAGAATAGCTATGCTTAACATAAATTAATTAAAATAATTTTAATCAATACAAATAGTTTGAATTAAATTTGAATAATTTAAATACAAAAAGTTAGATAAGGGATACCAGATATCCAAATAAATGCATAAATTTGAAAAAGAGTGGTTAGAATTTAAGTTGTATAATTTAAATGAAAATATATCATTAACATATTCTATTAATAAGAATATTCTGTGTGTATGAGAAGGTGTTTTTACATTTGAAATTTATTTATCTTATATCTTATGAAACTCTAATTCAATTTCATGATTTCCAAAGACCTAGTGGTTATTTTTTCTATTCCTTGCGACGGAGGTGTAATTCCCAATTAATCTTTAATTTTAGATTTGTAAAATTAAAAATATTTAAAATAAAACTTAATAAAGATGTCAAATATCATTTTACTGACTTTCAACAAGCTGAATAAATTATTTTTTTTATTTTTTTCGTAATTTATATTTTTTTCAACTGTATAGTACGTGACTCAATTTAATTACTTTATCTCATATAACTGCACTTTAGGGTGCACTCAATAATGGGACCGTTTCACTTTGTTTGATATCAAGTTGGTTGAACTTGGTGGAGGAGGGAGCTCACTTTGTTAATTCTATATTGAAAGTATCATATCATGTTTGAATTTGTGTACTCATTTTTATTGGGAGAATGATAGAAAATACCTTTAAAAATGTGAAATGATAAAGAAGTGTGATAAAATTTACAAATGACAATGAAGGAATCAAATCTCAAAACATGTGAATGAGTTGAAAGTGTGAATTAGTTACTCAACAAAGAAAAATAGGTAATATTTAATGAATTGACGGTAATCCATATCTAAAACTTATGAATATGCTAATTAAAGATGGGAAATGTTTTAACAAAAATTGAGAATGTGTTGCAGTCAAATATAATGAGTTTACTTATATTTTTCTTGCAATATATATCTATTGAATCGGATTGGTGGCCCAATGGCCACCATTTCTTTTACAAATATAAGTGGGGTAGAATTAAATCACACCAACACTTTGATAGCTATTACCAATTTTTGTTTATCAAGTTATCAAACCATATTTTCAGCTCCTTCGCAAATTGGATATAAGGATTACTGACTTTTATTTATAAGTTTATTTATAAACTGAGATAAACTTTCCTTCACTCAGTAACAAATCCAACCTTTCAGTTTATTTATAAGTTTTATATATGGATTGATAATATTTTATTAGGTATTACCTACTTTTATTCATTGCATATCAAATCCATACTTTCAACTCATTCACAAATTTTATATATGGATTACCAATATTTCATTAAATATTACTAACTTCTCTTTACAAAGCTCCAGCACTTGAGGTCACTGGCCGGAGGCATGGTTAGGAAAAGTTTAAAATAATTAAAAAGCCATTTTAGTCTTTTCCCTCTTATTTTATCTTTTTCCTCAAATTTCAAAATTCCATTTTGAGTTATAGTTCCTTCCCTCTCATTATTGAATCTTCTCACACCTATCATTTGTTAATTTTTAAGATTTTTAGTGTCATTTTCGCTTTTTTCTTTGGATGTAGGGTTGTTGAATGTGCTATTAATTAGATGATACCTGCTCCAGTCATAAAAATTATATGATTTCACGTCATATAAATTTAAATCTCATTTTATGTTGTATGAAAAAGGAAAAAATTATTTTAGGTTTCGATATAACCTAAATTACAATAAAAAATTTAAAATATTTTATTTAAATAATATGGCAATGGTATGAAATAGAACATATAGCTAATATAACATTATTTTAAGTTGTCAATATAATTCAACTTATAATCCAACTTATGATGAGATGCAAGATAAAAATTATCCTTACCGATTAACACAAGATCCATAATCTATGCTAGTATTTTTGTTTCCTATATGTTCCATAGTTAATTATTATATAATTATAATAATAGGTATAATAACTAACATTTCTATATTTAAGATTTTATAATAAAGAGATATGAAAAAATTAGGAAAAATGACCAGAAAATGCCTTCTGAATTCCCTAAATCCCAAATGATGCCATTAATAAGGTAAAAGACGAATTGGTATTTATCAGTATTTTGGGTTTTGCATATTTGTGGGAAAAATAGAAATGCCCTTAAACATTTGAAAAAGAAAAGCATTCTCTGATAGATGTGATCAAAGCTTTCTCTCTCTTTTTTTGACAGAAATGACAACATGTACTTCATTGTAATGACAATTGTTTCTGGACCATTGACAACTTTATATATGGTATTGACAAGTTCACTTAAGCTCAAACGCTGATGTTGTTGTTTCATTTGTTGACAACTACAAATAACATATTGGCAACTCTTACATAATTAATGAGAACTTTTTTTATCTTTCTTACATATATTTTATCTTGCCCATGTCCTTTCACGGAGTAACATATTGACAACTATTCCTAGACTAAAGACAACTTTATATATGGTATTGATAAGTTTATTCAAGTTAGTGACAACACTTGAAATGATAAGACCCCAATGTTGTTGTTTCGTTCGTTGACAACTATGAATAGCATATTAACAACTCTAACATAATTAATGATATTCTTTTTATCATTCTAACAACATGTATTTCACCTTGCCCATGTCCTTCCATTGAGTAAAGCATTGACAACTTTATATGTGATATTGACAGCGGAGGTGTAATCTTTTATTACTTAATGGGTATTTCTATTATATATTTCTGTCCTTTATCAACTTCATGGCATCAAATGGAGTTTAGGGAATTCAAAAGGCACTTTCTGATAATTTTCCCAAAAAATAAAACCATGTGGATAGGCTTGACTTACAGAAGTTATGGAAATGACTTGTGAAATTGACAAATATATTAACCCAATGAGCACGACATCCGTTTGCACCTTGAACAACACTTCAAGTGACAGAGAAGTTACTAATTGAAAGCAAGAAAATGACTTTTTGAATCAATCCTCCAAACAAGACTCAATTTTTCCAACCCAAAGAATACTCATGTATGTCACTAATAAGAATAGTATGTAGGCATGTTGGGTACGAAGAAATTAGGATTGGAAAGGTAGAAGTGGAAGATCTTAGCTTGTTCAAACAACACTATTTACACGATCAAAGTTTGGAATCGTTGTTGAGACGTATGTCCACATTTAGTGTCTAATAGTTTATAAAATAGAATTGTCTCCAAAAAAAAAGGATATATTACTTCTGATCCTTAATATAAGAGCTAATTAACTTTTTTTTGGAGATATTAAGGAAATCGGTTAAATTAGTTAATTTACCTAATGTTCCAAAACTACCCTTGCATAACATTTAATAAGAGAATAGTGGCCCAACAAAAATGGCTCTATTCTTCCGCCACACCAACCCAATTGATCTCTTATTAGTGATTTCAGATTTCTTTTTTGTGATTTCAAATTTTCGTTGATATAAGATGGTCTCTGATTTTTCAAAACATTCTGAACATTCATGTAAAAGGTATGGTTAGTTTCCTAATATGTGACTATATAGTAAGAATAATTTATAAAAAATTAAAAACATGTGAACATATAAATTTCGTTACTAGGCCACCTCTCGGAAGTGGGGAGGAGGGTAGAATTTTTTAGTGAATAATTATATATGAATCATTGTGGTATCTAATTATAATAAAGGGAGTATTGATAGGGATAGTTTGGAAAAACGGTTAAATATAGGAGATAAAGTGGATTGGAGTATAATATTTAGAACCAAATTTAATCTGTAATTAACTTTTATATTAACGATCAGAGGTAGTATATGCTTAGCATAAAAAACAGCCCTATTTGCATAGTCCACAATTTTAACTTTATTTCATACATAATATGTGTTTGGTGGAAAAAAAAATGGTTAGTCACTCATAAAATGGTGAACCAATATTTAAATTCTTGCTAAAAGAGTGATTCATATTTAGTGTCTAATAGTGTGTTAAAAATGATTGCATCCAATATGATACCTCTGTTTAGCAAAAAAAAAAATGTCTTTCATTCCAGCCAATTCTACTAATTATATATAATATATATTTAAATATTATAGATTTATATTTATATTTATATTTATATATGAGTTAACATACTCACTCCAAATCCCTCTTTTACATCCTATTTTTTTTTTTCAATAATCTCCAAGTTCCAATTATTTTATATGTTAACTCTTGCTCTTGTGGTCTTTAATGTAAGACCTAATTAAAAAGTAGATATTGATTCAAAATTTGGCTAAAAAATATTGATTATAAATGTAAGATCCATTTTTCATATTCATCAATTTTTTCCCAACTATCCCCCTATTAATATGCCTTTGATAATAATTAAGTAAGAGAGAGAAGAAGGGAGTTAATAAAAATGATTAGAGTATTTTAAAAAAGCATGTCATATTAATTAATTTAACCATGTTCGTTAATCTAATTGAATTAGTTAAATAAATATTAATCTAAGGACTAGAGGTCATAGGATTACATGATTGTGATTCTAAAAACACCCAATTTCTTGTATCAAAAAGTAAGTCAAATATTAGTTATTCAACCATATATATGTTGCTGGTTTTCAATAAGAAAAATAGATATAAAAATTCTTACAAAAGAAACACAAATGTGTCGTTATTAATTATTACAATTTTTTCCATATTGGGCCTATTTGAATTAGCAAATTACTTTTTCAACATGATTTACAGTATACAAGGTAAATATGTGAAATAAGTTTTGTATTAAATTGTGCAAACCAAATTTTGTAGCATTATGACAAAAAAGAATAATTATTTCATAAGTTAACTTCCATGTACAGTACAAATGTTATTGGCTGAACAATAAAAAATTGGGGAATTACTGCAAGGTAGCCAAAAAAAAAATCAAATAATAAGTTAGATGATTATAAACCTGGTATCATTTCTAGTATTAAAATTTGTTATTGTATACTCATCAATTGTATTAAATTTATTAAAAAATTTATTAGGACTTCATAATAATTCCTTATAAAAAAGTTGCCCATCAATTATCCAAATACTATTCTTATAATTACTTTGGTTCACTCTACTGCACTTTATTATAGTGATCACCTCATCCGATATCCCTATTAAATTTTAATTTGAATACAGAATCCTACAACCTTTATCAAATCCATGCATGTTTTAATGTGAATGATGTAATTTGTTAAGCTATCGATAATGAAATGGAGTGTAATTTGTGAATGTGGATGGAGTGTGATTTGTGAATGTATTTAGGTAATCAAAGTAAACATAAATACTTCTACTATTTGATCCTTCAAACATTGATTTTTAATATTATCCATAACTACATATATTGAATAAATATGTTTGGTTGACTCTAAAGTCTACCATAAATCCTTGATGTGTGATAAACGTAACAATGAAAGTGACATTCGTCATAATCAAATGAAATTGTGGTTATGAATTCAAGTGGGAAAAAGTAGTAGTTGGAAAAATTTGGAAACCATTTGTTTATTAAAGGGCGAGCGATCACCTAGTTTGAGACATAATACCTATCCTTTTAGTTTTATCATCCAAAAGAATCACAAGCATGCTAATCAACATGTTTAGCCATAATTTCAGTATCTATTTCTTGGTTGTAGCCTTATGCGCCTTTATGTGTGCAGGAAATTCTATCATGAAGAGTTGTGTTGAAACAGACAAGCAAGCTCTTCTCAAGTTGAAGGCTAATTTCATTGATGATTCAGGAATTCTTTCCTCATGGAAAGATGAAGTTGATTGTTGCGAGTGGAATGGAATTTCTTGTAGTTATTTGACACGTCATGTCACCAAGCTGCAAATTCCATCTAATTATTCAAGATACTTAGAAGGTAAAATTGGTTCTTCAATATGTGATTTGCAGCATCTAACTCTCTTGGACCTTAGCTCGAACTATTTTGGAAGAAGCGAAATTCCAAAATGCATTGGTTCTCTTAATCAACTTAGAGAGTTGATACTTTCAGATGCCGATCTTGGAGGTACTATTACACATGAATTGCAGAATCTATCTTACCTTCAAACTCTAGACCTTGGGAATAACTATTATTTGATTGTAAATGACCTTGACTGGATCTTTAACCTTTCTTCTTTAAGGCATCTTGATTTGTCCTATGTTAATCTAAGTCAAGCTATTAATTGGCAATCATCTTTATCAAGAAAAGCTCCTTCTTCGTTAAGAAAGTTGATGCTTTCACATGCAAATCTTGTTGGCATTACTTCTCTTCAACTAGGAAATTTATCAGATTTAGAAACTCTTGACCTTAGTAGAAATTATGATTTGATTGTCAATGATCTCAAGTGGATTTCCAACCTCTCTTCTTTGAGGCATCTTGATTTTTCCCGTGTTAATCTAAGTCAAGCTATTGATTGGCAATCAACTTTGTCAAGAAAAGCTCCTCCTTCATTAAGAGAGTTGATGCTTTCAAATGTGGATATTGTTGGCATTATTTCTCTTCAACTAGGAAATTTATCTGACTTAGAAACTCTTGACCTTAGTGGAAATTATGATTTGATTGTCAATGATCTCAAGTGGATTTCCCACCTCTCTTCTTTGAGGCATCTTGATTTGTCCGGTGTTAATCTAAGTCAAGCTTTTGATTGGCAATCATCATTGTCAAAAATGTCCTCTTTATTTGAGCTCAAGTTAGAAGGATGTGCTCTAGCTCAAGTCAATCCTAAATCGTTCATCCACAATAATTATTCTACTTCTCTCAAAACCCTCAACCTTGCAGATAATGATCTTAACACTTCAATCTTATATTGGGTGTCTAACATTAGCGGAATCTTAGAAGAAATTGATCTCTCTGGAAATACTTTCCAACATATTTCTGCTAACATATTTTCAAATATGAATTCTCTTAAAAGTCTGAATCTCTTATCAATATCTGTACAACATGTTGCTTCAGATGCCTTTACAAATGCCACTTCTCTTGAAAGTTTGTATCTTTCTGGCAACAATCTTGGAAATGATATAGGGAAAGCCATCTCTAATTTATGTCAATTGCGTGAGTTGGATTTATCTCACAACAACTTGCGTGATCCATTAAGTGATTTGATACCACAATTGCATTGTGCCCAACATAGTATAGAGGGATTGGACTTCATGAGTAACCCATTCCGTAGTGGGCCATTTCCTGATTTCTCAAAATTCTCATCCTTGGTGTCACTATCCCTTTATAATACAAGTCTTGATGGACCCATTCCACAATCACTTGGGCACTTGCCTCATCTTTCATTTTTGGATATACGTCAAAACAATTTGAGTGGGCCATTCCCACAGCTTCATGAACTTTCATCGTTGGAAGAGTTACATATGTCTGACAATAAGTTGAATGGCGTGGTCAATGAGGTGCATCTATCAACTCTACCCAAACTGAAATTTCTAGATGTCTCTAATAATTTTTTTTCATTCAACTTTAGTTCAAAATGGGTTCCACCTTTCCAATTGCAGACATTTTTTGCAAGGTCGTGCAATTTTAACATGGGCTTTCCAATGTGGCTCAAGCATCATAGGAAGCTTGAGTTGTTGGATATTTCTAATTGTTCAATTTCAGATTCAATTCCTCAATGGATAGGGATATTCCAAAGTTCTGAGTACTTGAACATTTCCCATAACAAGATCTATGGAGAATTGCCAAGATCCTTGCCCAAAGATGGATTTATTTGGGATTTTAGTTTCAACAATTTGTCAGGTCCCATCCCACATTTTCCACCACAATTATTAGCCTTGGTTCTCTCAAATACTAAGTTCTCAGGCTCCATATTTTCTCTATGTGCAACATTACAATCTTCACTATATTATCTTGACATGTCAAGTAACTTGCTCTCAGGAACACTTCCTCAGTGTTGGGAGCAATTTTTGAACTTGGAAGTTTTAATATTAGCAAACAATAATTTCTCAGGGACAATACCATCTTCGATTAGCACTTTGAAGTACATTGAAACTATGCATTTAAATAACAATAACTTCTCTGGAGAGGTACCATCTTTAAGGTATTCTCCAGTTTTGAAGTTGATTGATTTTGGACAAAATAATTTTCATGGGAAGTTGCCGACATGGATTGGTAATTACTTGCCAAATTTGATTGTTTTACGTATCCAAGCAAGCAAGCTTCATGGAAACATACCTACAAGTATGTGCAAGTTATCATTTCTTCAAATTTTAGATCTTTCCCAAAACAACATTTCCGGGACAATACCCCATTGCCTCAATAACTTGAGTGTTTTGTCAAATTTAACATTTCCAAGGGATACCATTTATTATCAAACAGTTGGAGTGGAATCTCAGGTGGTAATTTACTTAGACAATGCAATGTTGAATTGGAAAGGGGAAAATGTTAAGTATGACAAGAATCTTGGGCTAATGACATCCATTGATCTCTCTGGTAATCACCTGATGGGAGAAATTCCCAGCAGCTTAACATCACTTGTGGCTTTGGCATCCTTGAATCTATCAAGAAACAATATCACAGGATTTATTCCAAAAAGTATGGGTCAAATGAGATTGTTGGAATCACTTGATTTATCAAGAAACTCTCTTTCTGGTGAAATTCCAATAAGCTTCTCAAAGTTGAGTTTCTTGAGTTTCTTGAACTTGTCTTTCAACAATTTATCAGGAGAAATTCCACAGACTACTCAACTTCAAACATTTGATCCTTCTAGTTACATAGGAAATAATGGACTTTGTGGTGAGCCACTCACAAAAGGATGCTCGAGAAATGATGACTCTGATCAAAATCACAAGAATGAAGAAGAATGGCTCATAACTTTGGGATTCTACATCAGCATGACTTTAGGATTCCTTGTTGGATTTTGGGGAGTTTGTGGAACTTTGATCCTTAAAAGTTCATGGAGAGCTACTTATTTTCAATTCTTTGCCAACATGTATGATTGGATTTATGTTCACTTGGCAATCTTCAAGGCACAGATGAAAGGGAGATACGAAAACTAAATAGGTATATATAAATATTCATTAGATTATCATTTCATAGACTACACTATATGTAGTGTAACAAATAAAATGATCCAATGAGCTTGTTTACTTTCAAATGAATCATAAATTGAATAATTTGCGATGATTCTTTTCCTAAAAATCTGCAAGAGGTTGAATAACTAATGGTTGAAATCCCAGTCTTCTTAGTGAAGACTTTGCTATGGGCTTTTGGAATTGTGAGTTCACATAAGTTCATGTTTCTATGACACTTTTTGTATTATTATGAATTGCTTCTTTGTAGTTTTTTCTTCTTATTTCTATTTGAATTTAGGATGATTGTATTGAATCAATCTAACGCGGCTTCAAATTTGTGTGGTGCTTCTAGTTGGTCCACTTGTGAACTTATATGGTTGAATATATTAATACTATGATATTAGTTATATACCTTGTTGGACTGTTCTGACACTCTACAATAAAAGCATAGGAAACATGTTATGAGAGAAGAAACATTCTCTTCCTCTGGACCGGAGCAAGGAAAGCGAATGACATGCTTCATGTATCCTTAAAGGTAAAGTGTTCTTGCACTTATAACTTTTTAATTTCTTCAAACAATTATTGCTCTTAATTAGCAAATATTTGTTGTAATTAGAAGGGAGGAGAATGTTGAATTAAAGGCCATAAAGATTTTTTGTTTTTTTTTTCATATATCTTCAAGTGAATTGATTCTTTTTGGAAATATATGTTTTATGTGGTAAAAAGAATTGTTGCTTTATCATTTTGGGTCTTAGTTTGTTGGGCCATATTTGGGGGTTTCAACTCGTTTTGATAAATATTATTTTGCTTTAGGTTGAATGATTTATAGCTATTTTTAATGTTTGACTCTAAGAAAATGGTGGTTATCATATATTTATTTTTTTAATATTGTTTTTCTCAAAATTTTTGAAATCATGTATTAATTAAAGTTTAAATTTCATTGTGGGAAAGTAACGACAAATAATAAGATTATTAAGTCTATTAGCTTTTTCCACAACATTCTAAGTTTCTTATTTAAAACTTCAATATTTTTATCATTTAGGAAAATTTGAAATGGAAAGAAGACATTGATATCATCATATATTGATTTGAATCTTATAAATCACTAATTGTAAAGACTTCCTTTTTGAAATTTGAAGACACAAACGAGAACTAACATTATTTTGAAGGGTGACGCAAAATATTTATTGCACTTTTTTTTACCATAGTTTTTCTTAATGTTACCTACTTTTGTAATTGAGGGAACCATACTCAAGAAATTTGAGGGATAAAACTTATGAGATAGTTTTGTCATTGCTAGCTTTTGCTCTTTACAATTTCATTTGAAGATTTTACCCCTAACTAAGGTTCAATTTATGTTCGTTCATGTTTGGATTCAAATATTTGATTTGCCTTTGAATTCCCATGAAGGAACCTATTTCCAAGCTATTAGGAAATGCGTTGGGAATGTTCTTAGCTTTTGACAGCTCTTGATTGAAAATGTTCATCATTTTACATTGAAAATGTTGGTTTGCTTTGCAAACATTGTGGAGGTTTTGACTTACCTATTTTTTGTTTGTTGTGTACAAGTAGCCTCTTACCAAAGATTACATGGGGAAGTAAATGTTAGAATTTCTTCCACAGGGATTTAAACTTTGGTTCACCATATTGTAAAGAATTAACACTTTTCGTCAGACTCAAAGTTTGGACGTATTGATATTGTTATTTTTATACAGGTTTCTATTCTTAACTTGGGTTTTTGGCATTATTAATGGAGCTTAAGTGTGTCAATTAGGGGTGAATTGTGTTTATGAGTTTGATTATGTGAATTAATGATTAAAAAGACTGATTTAATCACTTCTTATAATTTCTGCAAGAGTTCCCTATTTTAGGTAATGATATTACATTTGATTTGCAGAACACTCAAGAGAATCCAATGACAGTAAGATATTGGAACTGTCATGGCTGAAGGAACAAAATTCATGGTAGAGAATGACTAACTCAGCAAAATGACAATAAAAGACCAAAGAGAGGTGGAACGATGTGTTTTGAATATTTCTTCAGATCCGATCCTTTTGGACATGTTTGGGATGTCATTATAAAAACACTTTTATGCTAGCCAAGCAAATTAATTTGAAGGAAAATGATAAATATAAATACATTAAAGTAATGTATTTACCTTTGTTAATTTCTCTGAAAAAAGTCAAACGACTCTTATATTAAGAAGGGAATATAGTATTTTGCTAATCTAGGTTCAGATTGGTTAATATGTGGCTGTAAAATTTTCTCCACTACTAAGATTGATTGAGTTACCTTTTGTATGGTTTTTATTGGTAGACGTTTTGGATTGCATTTGATCAATTCAAATTAATCTGTTGATATTATTTATTGTGGAAGAAACAAGGAATGCTTACTGATTTAATCTCTATCAAGTATTCATAGCCATGCTATTTTGTTCTAATTCTTCGGTTGGAGACTTTATGATTAATTAAGTTACAGTGGTGAATCTCAATGGTGATTCAAATTAATTAATTAACTTAGTTACGATCTTTATGATCAAGAGGTAAGATGATGAACCCTAAAATTATATATTTTTATATCTATTTCAAATATTATGTTACAACTATAGGGTTTAATCTTAGTTGTTGATAAATTGAATAAAAGGAATTATAAAATAGATGCTAAAGAGGCCAAATTGTAGTAGTTTTATAATTTCCTTTACTTAAATTGATTTGCACAAACTTCTTTATTATGATTATTGCAAGAAAATTTGGAAATTAAAGTCAAAACCAAGATCGAAAGACATCGTTAAAAGATGATGATGATGGACTTAAAGAGAGCTAAAATACATACATAAGTAGATATCTATGAATTTCAGCCCAAACTGCCAATACAAATAAATACAACAAATACATACAGAGTGTGCTATAAGATGATGATGATGCCCTATATGGGTGTCTGGGATCTGATGCTTCCAGAGCATTTGCCAATAAAACAACCTAGCAATTTTCCTATAACAAATTCTGTCTCAATTAACATGATAAGAGGAAAATAACTTGTGCAAATCATAGACAACGATTAATATGATAAATCAAAAGTAACTCATGCAAGAGGATATCAAATAATAATAATAACAACAGAAAATATACCAGCTCAAACTCAATGCAATTACATCTGATAACTACCAAGAAAAAAAAATCCAAGAAAAAAACCACAAAATGTGGTTATCAAGATTCACATCTTGTACGGAAATAAATGCATGCAAATCCAAATAAGTCTCTTTATTACATCTATACTAAAAAAATGAGTACTACAACAAAAGAACTCATTAGAATCCAACTCCTAATCTATGTGATTTACAAAGTCATACACAAGCCTAAGGAATTGTGAAGGCATACATATTTCCATAATGTAATATCTCCTTTAGCTTTCCTTGATATGTATTAGAGACTAATAGTAAACCACTTTAAGGCCTTTTAATGTCTAGAATTAGTGAACCAAGTAAAATTTAAAAATTTTTCTCGTATTACTATTCATTTTCACTGTTCACTTGATAAAAATTCTGAAATTTAAATAAACTTTGAAAAATCATAACTAATTCTAGAGAACTCCAAATTAAGTGATTCAAGTCTCTAATTGAAGCTTTTACAATCCTCTACATGGAAAAAATACTCGTTTGGCTAAAATATGACTCAATTGATACAGTTTATTGCATCAATTTGCACTATCATTTTCGGATTTTCCAGCATTTTTCCAGATTTTCTTCAAACTTTGAAAATACATAACTTTTTGTGTATACATCCAAATTAGGCAAACTATGACTAATTTTAAATATTAGGATGTGTACTATTTAACTGGAAAGTTTCATAAAACCTAGATCTTGTTTGCCCAATTTTCAACTCAGTTTAACTTAAGAGTTTATTAAGGGTGTTGGACCCTTTTTCCACTTATCAACTTATTTACCTTAAATCATGGATATTCAATATATCCAAAATAATCATCCAACACTCATATAATATGCCACATGCTAAAATTGCTAGTACATAAAATTATACATCACAACTTGGGTACTTAATTACAAACTTTATCTCATAAACTCATTCCCATATTAACTTGAGCCATTCCTCCACTTTTAGGACTCCTGCTTGCCTTTACCTTTACTTGAGCATGGACCTAAAGGTTTGTATTTTTGGGGAGAATGAGATTTCTTGGAAATTTCCGTAGCAAAGTGTACTAACAGGCACATTAATATGCATGATTATTACTATAACTATCCATGACTATGAGCATATCTTACTACATACTACTAAACTGAACTAGCATATGGCCAATGCAAAATATAAGCAAATATTTGCATGTCAATATGACATAGCTCAAACAACTCATACAATCATGGCAAAAAATCATATTAACAATCATAAGCATTATTAATGTAAGAGTTAGTACAGTTGCTACCTGGTATACTTGGGTTAGCCTACGCTTACTTTGCTTTGAGCTCCTGAATTTGGTGGACTCTACTAATATATCCCACATATCTGGACTCCTTTTTCTCTTTTGTCTTTTTCCTTCTCTCCTTTTTCTCTTTTGTCTTTTTCCTTCTCTCTCTCTTCTTTCTTCTCTTTCTTTGTACGTCCCTTTCTCTTTCTTTCTCTCTTTCCTCCTTTCCTTTTTATTTTTCTCTTTCTTTTCTCTCTTCCTCTCCTTGGCCGTGCTCTCTCCTGATGGTCCTATTTATAGCCAAAGAATTTGACTTGGCAGGCAAGCATTTTTGCTTGCTCGTCACGTAAATTTTTTTTTATATATGATCCGCCTTCTAGATTTAATTGATATATGATAATACAACTTTTTATCAAAAACTTATACTGCATGAATATCACCCCTTTTTTCTCTTTCATATGGCACAATGACAATACCAAGTGAATAACTCCAAGCCTCTCAAATTAATTATTTTCTTTTTCTCCTCTAATTTCCTTATGGAAATTCCTTTTGGAAATCCTTTGATTTGTTGATTAATCCATTAGCCTAGGAAATTCCCATAATTCAAGAGGCACATGTTTAATTTTTTTCCATTTCAAACTCTTTCCAGAAGTACCTTTTTGGGATTTCCCTGAGTTTTCTTATACTTTTCATTTTCTTACAGGCAAACTACTTTGAACTTAAGTCTGAAACCATTTTTATAAATTCACATAATCCTCAAGCTATTTTTCCCCACTTTTTCCATAATTATTTGAGGCCTCTAGGTATTTTAAATAATTATATTTGGCTCAAAATCCCATAATTAGCCAAATATTAATTAATTACTAAAAATTCAAGTTGAGGTTATTTCTGCTCGTTTAACTTCAATCTTGCCTCAAACATGTTTCCTACAATTTCTGAGCTATTTATATTTGCTTTGGAATCAAATATCTGAGGCATATCTGGATATTTTAATTAATTATTTATTAAAAATTCGAATCTTAAATAACCTTTAAAATTCCCATAAAGGTTATTCTTGTCATTCTGACTTGAACCGGGCCTCAATTAATGATCAATGAATTTTTCTCTATTTTTTGGGATTCAGTACAATTTTTTAATATTTTGGTCAAACTTTGACCAAAATGCCCTTTGACTTTTCATTAATTACCATATTGCCCTTGAATTTCATAAATGGCAATTTGGTACCTCGAATTTCAATATTTCCACTTTAATCCCATTTTTAAAATGACTCTGTCGTCCTTAAATCTCCAAAGCGACACTTTAGTCCATTATTTTTAAAAATAACCATTTTGCCCTTACGTTTTCTGTTGGCAGAGTGACACTTTTACTCTTTCAGACTCTTAATTAATTCTTAGTCACTTGTTTAGCCTTTATATCCAGTTATTGAAAACCTGGATATTACACATAATGTCTAACAAAGACCTTAGGTCCACATTTAATGATTTCTTATCCAAATAGGAAATAATTGTTTGGGAAATGCAAGTGAGTAGAGTTGCGGTACAGAAAGCACTGCAAAAGGTCTTGGAGATACTTTATACATACAAAGAAAATGTCCCTTCAGAATGTTAAGCATAAAATGCAAGCACTAGAAAATGAAAAGTTCAACATTTACATATTTTACTCCTCCATAGTTTTTAATAGAGTAATTTCAGGTCATAATAAGAAAAGACCATTTACATGACCTATGATGTAAATATTAAGAATTAAATCAGCGTTCAAATTTTTGGAATCTCACAATTGATTTATCCCCATACTGCTACAATATGGCACTTTACTCTGCCAAGTATAAGATGCAATCTTGGTCATAGAACAATTGACAACTAGCCAATTTATATCATTGGCTAAAGTCATATAAATTACCCTAGCAAATCTATTCATGGAAGGAAGATACTAATAATCTGGTACAATAGAAGATAGAAGAGAATGCATAAAGAGAATGATGGAGTAGATAGATAGGGAAGTATAAGAGAAGGTAGGAATAGATAGATAGACAAATGGAGAGCATGAACTGAAAAACACTAACTTACCTTTGATTTTAGCTTGAAATCATCTTCCTCTTGAGCTTCCTCTTCTCCATCGTCTCTCCCTCTCTTTCTCCATCTGCTGGCACGAAAAATGGGCCAGAAATTGGAGTTTCGGTGGCCTTAAACTCTACACATGGGAGATTTGATAGTGTGGGGCCCACTTGCATTGTCAGAGCAACTTTACATTGATAAAATCTACTGTTTTAGAAAAATATCTCTCATTACTTTATCATCTTTGATAAGAGAATGACAAGTGTCTCATTTTTGTCCCCACAATATTCTTTTGTCAAAAATACCATTACTTTGTCTGATTTCCGGCTACCGAAGATGCTTTTCGGGAATTTTCTGATCACTAAGGCCATGTCAGACCCTCAAAATTTCCAATAATTCATAAACTTATTATGGTATTTTTCTTTACTCAAAACTCATTTCGGAATGCCCTTAATTAATTTTCTACCGAAAACCTTGATTAGGCGATTTTCGATCTTTTGTACTACCGTTCCGGCAAACTGTTTCTAACTATCTGTTTGAAACAATTTTATAAATTAGGAAACTCCAAAAACTATTTTAATCCACTTTAACATTACATTACTGAGGCCTCTGGACAGTTTAAATAATAATATTCGGCTAAAAACTCATTAATTAGCCAAAATATTAATTATTGTAAAAATTTTCTGTGAAAGGTATTTCTATTCATTTAACCTTATATGAGCCTCAATTACTGATTTGTGACTTTTTCTCTACCTTCTGGTGCCTAGGGTCATTTTTTGGTATTTTGGTCAAAATTACCAAAATGCCCTTGACTTTTCTCAAAATGACTATTTTGCCCTTACATTTCTTTTACTTCCAAAATGGCACCCTTGGCATTTCTTATGATTCTATTCACTCTCCAAACCCTTCATTACTCTATAGCCCCTCGCTCAGCCCTTATCCTCAGTTACAAAAAAATTGAGGATATTACAGTGGGTCATCTTGAGTTGCTTTTGGGCTGAGTTATATCCTTGACCAGCTAAGTGCCCAAGTCACTAGTTTCCAAGCCAACACGGCTGATTCGGTTCAATTTTAATACTAGGGATCAAATAAGGCAACAAAGTGTAACAATAAATACACAGGAATTTGTTCTCTGCTCCCTAGGATTAAAGCTTTGGACAAGAGAGCTCTGACAAAGGATCCTCAAGCTTTGTATCTCCATATACTTTGTTGACATCCTCTTTCTGGTTACTATGTAAGTCCACTAACCTTCCTTTTCCTCCATCATTTCGATTTCTTATCAATACATTTCTCCTACGTCTCTATCCTTCCTCTGTAGATAAATGACATTATTTACAGCTTCCACGTTGCAAACATTGAAGAGGAAAATAATTTTAAACCTGTTGTGCTATGGGCTGCACCAATGGCAATTTCATTCATCAAGTACTAACTTTATCTGCTACAAAATCACTTTATTCCCGTGATCTCTCAATATACCAGTTAATTTTCTTTCATTGTGTTTTAGAAAAACTTGTGTTATTTAAAATATCTCCTCAATGAAATGGCTGTTAAGCATCAATATGGTGCCCAACAAGCCATTCAATGTGGCACCAGAGTTAAGGGGCTTACCGGTCACCATCATACATCATTAAAAAAACTAACATATAGTGGTTATGGTGCCCAACAAGCCATTCAATGTGGCACCAGAGTTAAGGGGCTTACCGGTCACCATCATACATCATTAAAAAAACTAACATATAGTGGTTCATAAATAATATGCTGATACATAACTTGTCATAGTAAAAATATCATCTATAATTCTACAGGTTTCTAGAGTGCATGCAAATTATAACCCTTCTCAATAGTCTTAAATATAAATAAGTGCAAGGGCATAAACATCATTGGCAAGGAAGATTCCCGAAGTATTATTACACATTCCAAATATGGGTATCAATTAATTTCAAATTTTCAAATAAGTTTCTATTTGAAGTTACCTGATGGCTATTAGTTCCAACAACAAATTTACAATGATAATCTTTGCTTAGAAATGTAGCACATGCAAACCAGGTAGGGGTAAAAATGCCAAGGTTGTTCTTAGGAGGCTGCAAAACAAATGGTAATATTATGCATGTCAGTAAACCAAAAATATGATACAGTAAAATGATAATATGGGTGGAAAAGAAAATCAATTATTAAAAGAACAAAAATAAATTTATTGCAGACTTAAAGGTTTGGCATTCCATATCTTAGTGGAGTTGTCAAGATCCCAAAAATTAACATCAACGCCTTTCCTAAGTGATGGATATAAGAAATAGTTAGAATATGTCAACTAAGAAATCTAAAATAAGAAGACAGACATTCAGTGATAGTGCTCGTATTGTTTTATAAGATTTCGTTTTTTGTTGGTTTTGAGCCTGCATAATTGTGAGATCTTTCTATTTCATATATTTCTACTTTGGAGGTCTTATAATTTTGTAGGATTTTATTCTCTAGCACCATATTAAATTAAAATCTGTGAAATTTCTCGTGCTCCTTAAAACTCCAACATACCAAAATACATTGGAAATTGCAAGTCTTTTTCACAGTAAGATACTATGGAATTTGAGCAACCACAAAATATCAAAACCTTCAATCTGGCCTATAAAACTTGATAACATTAGCACAAACAAACAATAAACATTCCAGAACCAACATAAACCTTTATAACTTAGTGTATCTGTGAATTCATATTATGTTTTTAACTCCAATCTAACTAATACTTGTTTATATGTAGAGTTAAATGAAGTGTTAATTGAGGGAAAGATACTTGAAATTTTTTTGCCTGCAGTGTTTTCACAACTTTCTACAAATTCATTATGAAGGGCCTAAGAATATGAATGTGCTTGTGCAATATACGGCTAAGGTGATAAGCCACGATTTTTATACAGAAGTTCATGCCCCAGCATCTGCTACAATGAATGATAATCGTTAAAACACAAATATCATTATCTTGTAATGCTTCTTTTATGATAAGGGATATCAATCATGCAATAGTTCAGAACACTATTTTTTAATGTCGTACATTCCAGTTAGTTCACGAATTTTGCAACACTAAGGGAACTATATTTTACTTTGCTCCCATTTTTTCTACTCTTAAAACATTTCTCTATAAAAGTTCATGATATCAGTTATTTTAAGAGTTTTGATACTTGTTTGGTTCAGTTAATTTTTACAGCTAATATGCCATACTTGTAAACATTGGAATGACTCACCCTCCAAATAACTCATACTTCTCTCTTTCATCCACCTTGCAACAAGATATGTTACCGCCAACACATACATTCCAAGTTGAAGAATTAAAAGAAACGGGTTCTGAAGATGAATTGATCACTTCAAGGGACTTTACACTTGAATTTCCCTTGGTTGTGCATGTAAGCAAAGTACAAACCTAAAAACGGAAACTAAATCTGAATTACTACCTTTAAAGCTGTGGAAAAAGCGATATATAGCTAAGACACACTCACGAACACATTTGATGTGAGCATTAAAAGCAGTTAAGATAATAATCATGTAAGCATAAGCAAACAACCAATGCACTACCTATATGAAAGCCAACAAGCTTTTTGACTTTCAGAACATGAAGATAATGAGTAAATGTATCAAACTAAAAACTATAAAAAAAAAGGAAAGGAAAAAAGAACATAAATTCACTACGTTAGTCACTTTTTAAATAAAAAAAAGTCAGTCAAATGAACAAGGCTCCACTAAGTGATGTATGGGAAGGATAGATGTATATAGCCTTATCCCTACAAGCAAAGAAACCATTTCCAAGATTTGAAACCCACGACAAACAGGCCATATGGAAGCAAAAAATGCAAGTATAACATATAATCTTGAACAGTTAAATGACAGTGGTATATATATCATCTGGAAGCTAACTCCAAGTTTTGCTTTGCAAATAAATGCAATCCAACAATAGCATTTTCTTCGGACCGAATATCTGCAGCCTTGGAATTTAACACTACGGCCTGTAGATCTCCCTTTACAGGGTTCAGAACCTTAACCTAAAGTGGATATGTAAGATTAAAACCCTTAAGCATGTAACAATATTGACCGAACACCAAACCAAGTTAAGGAAAAAAAGGATTTACACAAGAGGAATATCTGTAGTATTGGCTCCAGGGCCTCTAGATTATACTATTCAATTTATAGGAAAGGTAAAAAACCCTAAATAATACACTAGCTTCACACGTGTTAACATATACAAGAATGTTCTAGAACAAACAAATACATAGATGCTAGCTATTTTGAATATGTTGGATATTGGGCTTGGGCCTTGGATTGATCTTGAAACCCCCCTTCAAACTAGGGCTTGGAGAGAAGGTGAGGCCTAGTTTGCTCCTGAAGTCTAGAAACTTGGAGTTAGATAAGGCTTTTGTGAACAAATCAGCAATTTGCTTAGATGAGGGAATGTATTGATTGTGAGTTGCTGATTGAGAACATGATCTCTCAAGTAATGAACATCCAATTCACGTGCTTGGGTCTAGCATGAAAAACAGGATTTGAGGCCAAAGTTGTTACACTCAAATTATCACACCAAGCAATAGGTGGCTGTTTTAGGTGAACCCCAATTTCTCCAATTAAAGATTGAATCCAGGCTAATTCAGTTGCAAGGTTAGCTAGAAAGCGATATTCAGATTCGGCACTAGAACGTGACACCATCTGTTGCTTCTTTGCTGACCAAGAGATGAGTGAATCACTAAGCTATACACAGTAACCACCTATGGAGCATCGATCATCTGGACAAACAGCCCAATTTGCATCTGAATAACCTTGTAGAGTTAAATGGTTACTAGCTTAACATGTAACGATAAGTTTGTAATCCCCTTTAGGTAACGGAAGACTCTTTTAACTGCTTGCCAATGTATATCTGTATGAGAACTAAGAAATTGACTCAATTTCTTCACTGCAAACATAAGGTCCGGTGTAGTATTTATAAGATACTGTAAAGCACCAATAGCTTGTTTGTAAAGAGTCGGATTTTGAAGAGGAACACCAATATCCTTAGAGAGATACTTATTAATTACCATAGGTGCTGGTTCTGGATTAGTATGAGATAGCCCAAATCTGTCCAGCAAGTTTAGAATATACCTTTCTTGTTTCAAGTACAGCCCCATGTCATCTCTAAAGGCCTCAATACCGAGAAAACTGCGTGCAGCACCCCGAGGTCCTTAAGAACAAAGAGAGAGTTCAACTTTCTAATAAATATCTCCAAGACCTCATTAGAGTTTCCAGTAACAATTATATCATCCACATAAATCAAGACAAATAAGACAAATCTTTGATGCTTGATAAAGAATAGAGATGTGTCACATTTAGAGTGAGTGAAACCCCAACTGATCAAGGTGGTTCTAAGTTTATCAAACCAAGCCCTAGGAGCTTGACGAAGACCATAGAGATCCTTCTTTAGTAGGCAAACATGATTAGGGAACTTGGAAGATTCAAAACCCTCTGGTTGCCTCATGAGCACATACTCCTGAAGATCTCAATTTAAAAAAGCATTATTAACATCCAATTGTCTAATAGACGACCCAAAGGTCACAGCCACAGTAAGAATAAATCTCAGAGTAGATGCCTTAAGAACTGGACTAAAAGTTTCATTAAAATCTATATCAGGGCTTTGTTGAAAGCCCTTAGCAACTAGCCAGGCCTTGTGCTTAACAAATGTACCATCAACAGTGGGTTTAAGTTTGAAAACCCACTTACAATCCAAAATTTTCCTTTGTCTTGTGTTAGGTACTAGTAGCCACATTTTATTTTTGATCAAAGCATTATATTCATCTATCATATCCCTTTTCCATTCTAGTGATCTTAAGGCATCCTTAACACAGTTGGGTTCTTTAGGAATAAGCAAATAAGTTGAAACAGTACCAACAAAGGGTAATTTGGGCTTATGCATACCTGCCTTACTTCCGGTGATCATATGATGCTGTATAGGAGCTGAAGTGGGAGCTGTAATTTTGGGTTCAGCTTCAAAGATGGAAATATGATCATCTTCTCTGTTCTGACTGGCAGTAGAAGACGAACTAGGGATTGAGGAGGCTATCATTGACTAAGAAAGTGATCTTGCAGGATTGTTTTGATCATGAGGCGAAAAATCACTTTAATTGGACCCATTTGCAAACACCACAGCAGGTGCAGAAGCTGCTAGAAGATAAGATCTAAGGAAAAATATAGTTCCAACGATTTCTTCTTCAGGTGCCTTTTTCTTGTTGATAAAACCTGTGGAGAAGGGAAAGTCAACCTCATTAAAAATCACATGTCTGGACTAATAAACTCTCCCGGCGGAGCTCAAACACTTGTAGCCCTAGTGAGAGTAACTATAACAAATAAACACACATTTGGTAGATCTAAACTGTAACTTATGTTCATTATATGGTCTCAAGCACGGATAACAAGCAGTACCAATACCCTCAAACTGTTATAATATGGTATATTGTCAAACAATCTGAAATAAGGTGAGACACCACCTAAAACATCACTAGGCAGCCTGTTTATCAATTTTGTGGCAGTGTGAAAGGCCTCCCAACAACAAAACAAAGGCATCTTGGCTTGAGCGAAGAGTGTGAGTCCCATTTTGACGATATACCTATGTTTCCTTTCTGCTCTTCCATTTTGAGCAGATGTATAAGGGTAGGAATGCCTGAATAAAATCCCTGCTTCATTCAACAAATTGATAAAACTTCGGTATTCACCTCCCCAATCACTATGAACAATTTTGATTTTGGTTTCAAACTGATTTTCAACAAAATTTTTAAAATTGGTGAATATAGTCAGGGCCTCATCTTTAGTTCTTAAAGGGTACACTCAGGAGTATCTGCTATAGTCATCCATAAACAAAATATAATAGCGAAAGCCATTCATGGAGACTAGAGGTGAGGGACCCCACGGGTTTGTATGTGTTAACTCAAGAGGCCTAAATGCACGAAAAGAAGATTCCTTGAAAGGAAGAGAATGGGACTTGCCAAATTTGCATGACTCACAAAATAACAGATCATTTCTACTGCTGAAAACATTTTTCAGATTACAATCACTAATAACTTGATTTAATACTCTATTACTTAGATGTCCAAGTCTAAAATGTGACAACATTATGCTACAATGATTCTTATTTCTAACTAACTCAGCCACTTCATCAGCAAAAAAAGCAAGGTCCGTGGTCTTAGCATTCCTTTCATCACATACTCTGAACATACCACCACTATTTGGTTTTCCCAGTAGAAGCGTCTCCCCTATGTCCTGAGCCTTCACAAAAGCACCCTTAGTGTTACAAATTACATCTGCATTATTATCAGAGGCTAACTTATAGACACCCAACAGATTCTTCTTAATATTAGGGGTGTACAAAACATTTCAAAGCTTAATTTCCTTGTTAGGCACTTTTTTAACAGTGGGGTAGCCTATTTTCTCAACATACAACTTATATCCATCACCCATAGTGACATTTACCTTACCATTTGTATCAACTGAGTTCTCTAGTTTACTTGGATCATTTGTAATATGGCTAGTGGCACCACTATCTAGGTACCAAGCATCGTTAGCTATGGTTTCAGGTGAAGCCCAAAAAGCACTATCAAAATTAGAATAACTGAAATTTCCTCTTCCATTAACATTTCTATTTCTGCCAGAGGGAGGAACAAAAGAGCAATCAAACGATGAAAGCAGGTCTCAACAGTATATCCAACCTTAGTGCAGAGTTGACAAGTTGGACCACCATCTTTAGCTGGTAAGAATGTCACATTTTGGCTACTAGCACGTGGTACAAAATGTCCCCTGCTACGTCTTCCTCTCTGGTTTCATCCTCCATGCCAGGAGCTATTCCCTCTATAACTCGAACTATCGTCAGCCCTTGCAAAATTAGCAAAGTGACTGTTAGAAATTGACAGATTTACGAGTTGGTTTAGCTGATCCAATCGGCTTTCAAAAGTGAAAAGAGATGTCTGTAGCTCAATCCAGCAGAGAGAATCTACTTGGCGAGATAGATAAACGTTGACAAGGTTGTATTCACCATCAAGACCGACAACCACTTGAATGACCAGATCGGGCAGAGGATCGAGCTACCGGCAAGTGAGAGTTGGTCAATAATGTTCTTTAATTTGGTAAGATATTCACCCATCTTCATCACACCCTTCCTGGTGTGTTGAAGTTCAAATCAAACCATTAATAACCAGGACTTAATCTGAATACCTGTGAGTTGCTTCACAGCAGTCCAGAGGCCAGCCGAGCTTAAGATGTTGACCATCATTGATGAAATCTCCAAGGTCATCGTGTTGGGTAACCAACTGAAGAGAAGCTGATTAGCCGACACCCATTCTTTGAACTCTGGATTGATTTTTACAGCACCATTCTCCTTAAGGATTTGTGGAGGGCACGACTTAGACCCATTAATGAAGTGCTCAAGTTTGTAGCCCTTGATAACTCGTAGCACATGGATTAACCAGACAGAGTAATTTGTTCAGTCCAACTTGACCGAGCAAGACTGAGTGGGAAAATGGGTCTTCTTTATCAGCTTTGCCAAAATCGAGGAGGAGACTAATGAGGTGGAGGAGCTATTGCTTTCAAAGGATGTTGACATGGCGGCTAGGCTGTAAAAGCTCTAATACCAAGAAAAGATTTACACAAGAGGAATATCTGTAATGTTGGCTCCAAGGCCTCTGGATTATACTATTCAATTTATAGGAAGGGTTAAAAACCTTTAATGATACACTAGCTTTACATGTGTTAACATATATAAGAATATTCTAGAACAAACAAATACACATATGCTAACTATTCTGAATAAGTTGGATATTGGGCTTGGGCCTTGAATTGATCTTGACAAGGAACATTCAATGATATTATGAAGGAGCTTACCTGACCATTTTTCCTCACTATAGCCAATAGCTACAATGCAAGAAAAGAAGAAATAATGAGAGAATACTAATTCATGTTTCTCCTTTGAACCTTTTCAAACAACACATACCATGTCAACCTTGTTGTGAGTGAGACAAAAGGCTGAGATGTGTAACACCTCTCTTTAATAACTTCATTATCCATTAAAGACCTTAATGGGACCTTTTGAGTCCATTATGTGAGTTAGAATTAGTTATCTTGGTGAATTTCAACAGACCAACTTGAATTACTATTCTTTTGGAAGCTAGGAATTTTGGCCCAACTTGGAAAATTTACAACTAATTCTAGAAAAATTTAAACAAAGTGATTTGGGTCTCTAATTAAAGCTTTATCAATCCCTTATAAGGGAAAAATACTCCTTAGACCAAAGTAATGCCCAAACAAAGTTGAAAGGAGTTAGAAAAATCACTGTTCATTTGGTCCAAAATAGGGGGTTTCGCTGCTGCAAACTTTTCCAATGAAAGAGGGGAGTTGCCCATTGACTAGGTTTGCTGCGGTGAACTCCTCTAGAATGCACTTCGCCGGGGCAAACTTTTGCTGTCAAATTTTATAATTTTCTATTGAACTTTGAAAAATCATAACTTTGTCCACACAACTCTAAATTGAGCAAATCTGTAGAAAGCTCATGAAAAGATCTACTTGCATGAAAAATTTCATAGAAATTGGATTCCATTTGCACACAACATCCTATTTTTTCACTTTTTATGGGCTTTGGACTCTTTTTAGCCAAGTTGCATGCTCAATTTCTTTTCGTCATGCATTTCATCTCATCACACACTTATTTACATCATATAACATCAAAATGGCTTAGTGTAGGAGTTTAATTTACATTCATCCAAAAATCTAGAGTTATGCACATATACATCAACTAGCATAACAACACACATACACAATGTCAATCTCCAAGGAAGCCATCACCACTTCCTCATGCACCTCTTTTCCTTTGCCCTTGAAATTTGTGCCTATTGTTTGTTATTGTGATCGGACGCGGTTTTGTCGACTTCCGGTTAGATACAAAAATGATTACTCCAAAAGTAATGTAGTACAGTGAGAAATCAATCGTTCTTCTCGAGGAGCTATTTATTTATTATTGAAAACATGTTAAACTTGAGTATATAAAAGGGGGGGTTTCGATTTGAGAAATAGTGGTGCAATAACAAAATAATGCAAGAAGTAAATCTTTTTGGTATTTTGGTTTAACAATGAAATGGTTGAATTAAGTCAAAGATATGAAGAGATAGGCCCTTGGTGATGGGAACTCGGCTGTCATCGCTCTCAAAATGATATGGAAGTTTATAACTCTCTAAGTCTAGATAAAAGCCCCAAGAAATCACTTAGGTCCAATGCTTTGATTAATGAAAACTCACTTGGATCCAAGTTAATTACCACCTCTTAAAACATTGTTTAAAACCACTTAGAGTGTAATTGAATGGAAGATGCAAATGCTTCAATGATTGTAAATCAACAACCACAGAATCCAAGCACATACATTAACTATCAATAATTGTTGACAACTAATTAGATACAATGGATTAATCACAACTTTAAAGCATATATGTAATTCAGCATAAACACATCATTCAAACCAATTATATAGTCTAATCACAAAATCACAAATCTGTAATTAGGGTTTACATGACAGTAGAAATTCCTAAATCTAGAAATGACTAACACAAGTTCAAACAGATTAAGACTAAGAAAAACTTCCCTAATGAGCCCATGAACTCAAGCTTTATTTTCCTTCACCAAGAGACTAAAGATTTTAGCCTCTCATTGCCTCCAAAACCCAGCTATCACTACATATATGTTCAGTCATGAGAGAAACTAAAAAGGGTGGAAAATATAGAGAAGGTAGTGGAACTGGTTTTAAAGGATTGGAGGTGCAGAAAATGGTTGAGAAATAAAGAAAATGGAAGAGGGAATGGATGTGCAAGTTAGGAGGCTGAAAGAGCACTGTTGGGGGCTCTACTCTGCAAATCTGCATAGTGGAGACGTGTTCTGTTCATGGTGGCTCCTCCCATCAATGTAGTAGATAAATAACCTAATTCAAAGCACATAGCTTCAATAATAAGCGTTGAGGTCGTGACTTGGCATAGTTAGGTCGCGACCTGGGAGCAATTAAGTTGCAACTTGGGTCAACTACGTCGCGACGTGTTGTAAAATGCACATCTTCTGAAAAATACATCCAAGTCATGACCTAAAAGTGGCAGAGGGCTCCTTTGATTACTTTTATCTCTCGATGAACTAGTGGCTCCTTCAATGTTCCATCTTGGGTCTTGAAATCTCCTCCAAATGCCTACAAATAAAGGAAAAGAGCTTTGTAGAAGTTGAATGAATTAAAGATCAAGGCATTTACAGTTTGGATAAGATAAATAGCCCATTTTTACCCTTAATTAAGCACAATGCAATGCATGAATCAATATAATCAATAATGGTATAAATGCATGTAAAATGAGGGTAAAGGTGTTAGAAAACACCATAAAACACTTAAGAAAACCATATAAATATTAGGTTCTATCACATTGGAAAGATTGAGATTTCAAAGAAATCCCAGTAGCAAATATTTCTAACAAGAACATCAACATGCATGATTAATTGGATATAGACTAGTATGCCATGACATGAACAACACTACCTTACTTCTAACATATTTGCACAAGGCCAAGGCAATCAAAGCATAGCTACAACCATGCATTCTCATAAGTAAGGATTTACATGTTAGGTGGCTACAACCACATATAAATATGGCGAATAACATATACACAACTAAATGCAATGTGGATGTAAAAGTTAGAAGTATTGCTACCTTAAAATATTTGGTTTTCCAATGAGGCTTGAGTTGGCTTCCTTTCTTTCACTTTAGGATTCTTCTTGGTAAATTCCACTCCTACACCACATGATGTATTGGCATTAATACTAAGTCATTTTCAATGCCTTATATCTCTTAACAACATAAACTTAACCACTTAAGGTTCTTAGATGCTAACTTTGGCAATTGAGGTTCTAATGCTTCCAAAGTGTGCTTCTTGATCTCACCCTACACAATTTCTCATTTTAAATCCATTGGAAACATCAGAACACCCAAAATCATCCATTTTTCCCTCATAACTACAGTTGAACGAAATTCATAGTAAATTAGAGGAAAATGAGGTTTTGCAATATCTCTTTTCATAAACATGCATAACCTCAATTCTACATCCTTTCCTCATCATTAATCAACATGCACACATGCATATGCATGACTCATGAATCTTATTCAGCCTTAAGGATGAGGGTATCATGCCATAAATTTATAACAAGCTTAAACCAACTCAAACAAAGCATCTACATGCAGCAAAACATGCATAGAGTTGATCTAAGATGTGTTTTACTTCCAATTCTTGCTATTCTCATTTTCTCTCACTAGATCTTCAAAGAACCCTTCTTGGAATTCATCATGCACAGCCTTAGAGAGAAAACTAAACCGATAGAAAAGAAGAATAGAGCTCCTAGACTGATTTCTATGGAAGAATCAAGCCAAAAACCACTTCTTACCTTTGATTCTTGCTTGATTTGTCCTTCTTGAGCTAGTTCTTCACCTTCAACTGCTTCTCTCTCTATTTTCTGGAGGATGCACGAAATTATGGACAAGAAATGAAGACTTGAAGACTAAATAAAGTCTATACAAGTGTTATAATACATGTGGGGTCCAATTCCACTGATAAAGCTACTTTATAATGATAAAACTATCACTTTTGCTAAATATCTTTTGTTTCTTTTCTTCTTTAAACAAGAAGACTACAAGTGGCACTCTTACACTCCCCACAATCCTCTTTATGAAACTAAAGCAACTTTAAGTTTGCTTTATCTTCTTGTTTTCTAGTGGAAATGCTTTTCAAGAATTTTCTAATCACTTGATTAGTTTAATATCACCAAAAATTCCCAAAATTCAACTGATCACTTCATGATTTTTCTCATCTCAAATAGCCTTCAATTATTCTCTAAATGATTTTTCTCCCAAAAATCCTAATTTGGGGATTTTCAGCCTTTCGTATTGTCGTTCCGACAAACTGTTATTGACTTAAGGCTGAAATCAATTTTATAAAATAGAGCATTTCCCAAGCCCATTTTCATGATTTTGAAATACATTTTTGAGGTCTCTAGGTATTTTAAATAATTATATTTGGCTATAAATCCGAAAATCAGCCAAATATTAAATAACCTTAAAAATGTTCGTAAGGGTTATTTTAATCATTCAAACTTTAATTGTCCCTCAATTCATGACCATTGAATTTTTCTCTACATTTCTAGACCTGAGACCATTTTCTGATATTTTGGTTATCTTTTCCCAAAATGACCACTTTATATCCCTGACTTTTTAAAAATGACCATTTTGCCCTTACGTTTTCTAAATTTTGCAAAGTGGCATTTCTGAACTATCTTCCATAACTTTTCACTCTCTGGACCCTTAATCTCATTGTAGCCCTTAGTTTAGCCTGTACACTAGTTATTGAAAATGAGGATAGCACAAGACGTAATTGGAGGAGTCTGGTTCACCTCATCTTTCAATGATATGTCAACTCCAACTTGCTGATCATGAGCTTTAACGACTAACACAAACAAATGGACCAGAAAGCGAATCAAAGCAAGATGCAAATTTGTAAGAGTCAAAAGATGATTAGTGCATAAATATGATCAATCAATGACCTTTAATGAGACCAAGAGCGTCAAAGGTTAAAGCTCGAAACGGAGGGAAACCTGGGCAATCAATAGTGGTGGTACTCAGCATCGTTCACGGTACCGCCGGGAGAAATTTTCAATTCAGTGCGCCTAAAAGTAGCCCTTTGGGTTGGGTGGAGGTTTGAGAGTACATTGCTGCTAGGCTTTTCTGAATGGAACTGGAAGGAAGACAAGCATTTCAGACGTTCGGATCCTCTATGGTTTTAGGCGCCAACCCCGTGCATGATGTTGAAAGAATCTATACTGTTCGTATAGTTTACAGAAGATATTGTGCCACTTGTTCTAAAAATCGAATTAATTGAAAAAAAATTGAAGATTGCGTTAGGAATTATTAAATAATAAAAAATAATCATATGTCAAATACAATTTCTTTAATAAATTATTTTTATTTTTTCCTAACTTTTATAAGTAAGATTTTTTTAAGTTTAAAAAAATTATTTTCAAAATTTAATTCTTAATCATAATTAAAAATAAATAAGATATTAAATTTATTATAATGTTTATTTTTATTGAAAATAATTATAATGATAAATTTTGATTGTAAATGAATTTCAAGTGAGTTTTCATTATTTCTAACTAATAATCTTACCAGTTCCCAGATTTACAATTGTGCTTTTTAGATTTCATGCAAAGCCTTAAATTTTTAATATGATTATATATATGTATATCCTGACATTAATGTTGAAATAATGCTTCAAAAATTCAGCTCTAAACTACCTTTAGGGACAAGTAGTTATAAACCATATTTTTATATATGCAAATGGGGATATGTCCAATCCTGAACCAAAATAAATTAATTGTACGTATTGATTTCATTTTTTAATTAATATTTGAATTGTGATTTAATTTCTCATTGAAATCAATTTTGAGCATTAACCGGAAGTTCGATATTTTTCAAAATTGACAATAATTTTTGAACAAGAAAAATTTATTTAAATAAAACTAAGTTTAATCCATTTTTAGATTAATTTTAAAGTTGTTGCAGCAATTGCATTAAAGTAAATATGTGATTTGTGACTAAAATAATACATTTTGAAGTATATTATTGTTTTCAAGCCACAGATATAATATATTTTGAAGTATATTATTGCTTCCAACTTGGAAGTTCCAAGACAGCATGAACAATCCAAAAGGATAATTTTGGATATAAGAAAACATAATTAAAATCATTTTCTTTTCTTAGTGTGTCTTCCTTTCGCAATCACTGTTAAAAAATATGTACATATTTAATATTCAATAGTGTTTCAAACATTATTATTGTTGTTGTTTTTACTTAAATCATTCCTCATATTTTTTTTGAAATTAACAACCCTTCCTCATTTTTTTTTTGAAATTAACATCATCAGTTTAATTAAAATGGGAGTGTTAAATTCGAAACTTCCCGTCTTCGATGTACAAAGAAGAGTCTTTATTGTAGCAAAGGCTGATAAAATCCGCAATTTAGATTAACATCATTGTTATATTATGGAAACATTATCTTGGTAACTAGAATTGGTAAAGTAGGGTCGCCGCCGGTTACGGGCTGCTCAACCTAGGATGGGTACAAATACCCGCTCCTATATGAGTTCGCATTTCGCCAGCCCAGCTCGTCATGGCGGGTTGGTGGCCTGACCAACCAACTCACAACTTTTTTTAAAATTTTAATATTTTTCCTTATCCATAATATTTTTTTCAATTTGGATTGGAAATAATTTTTTATTTTTTTAATATATAAAATGAAATATTCTTTTTTATAAATTTAATTTAGAAAAATATACTACAACTTGAATATAAAATATCTAATTCAAATTTTAGAGGATATAACTTAAAGATATACAATACACTTTATAAGATTGAATTTAAACTAAATATAAATCAATCACATTATTAACAAATATTTACTATTAATTAAGTTTACATTATGATGAGAAGTTATCAACAATTTTTTATAAATCAATTTTAATTTTTTAAAAAATTAAAAAAAAATGGGTTGGCATGGCGGGCCAAAAATACCCACATCCAAATAGGCTAGCATTTTGCCAACCCAACCTGCCACAGGTTGACAGGTTCAGCCCATATTACCAGCAATGGTTACTCAAGTTTTATCATGCTATCTTCCTCTGGCCCTGCATATAAAAATTTTAGTAGAAGTAAAATTAAAGTAATGGAGGAAAAAACTTTCTAATCGGAATGAAAGCAGGTAAGAAGAGAAGCAGAATTGGCAGAGTCCCATGTCTTTTAAACAAAATGGTCAAGTTCACAATGAAGGGTAAACAAGGAAGAAAAGGATCGTTTTTCATTTGAACTACCTTTGATGAAAACCCTTTAATATGTACAATCAATAAAGATGTCTTAAGAATAAAATTATGAATTTTGAAAATAAAGTAGATTGATGCCTTATATGTGGGACTAAATCCAACTTCCTAACTAGTTTAACTAGTTTTTACGTGAAGAGTTGGAGGGAGTAGATAAAGGAAAAGGTCTGTTGAAGGTTTATTGAGTTTCCTTGGAATTTTTACCGTTACAACATGCAATGATATTGCACACGAAGATGTTTCCAATATTATTTCATGGGAGAATTGAAAAGAAAAATCTCTCATTGACAAATTAATTGAAAAATAAAACTTATATAATGTGAAAGGTCGGTTGTATTTGTATAATAAGAAAAGATAGTTGCAAAATGTGGAAGGTCAAGTTGCATAAAAACTTAGTTCCATAAAATTTCTCAAAAATGCAAATGCAACTGACCTTTCACATTATGCAACTGAGCTTTTATATTATGTAAATGCAATTGACCTTCTAAATTATGCAGATTTTATTTTCTAATTAATTTATCAGCAAATGATCTTCTCCCAATTCTCCCTTATTTCATAGCTCTTACTCTAAATAGTTGGATTAAATTTTAGGCCCATGCGCAAAAATTAACTTGCATCAATCAATGTTCGGTTCAAGAATATAAATTAACCATTAGTTAAAGTAAATTTTTTAACATACAATCTGCTGAATTTCTCTGTACCAAGCATCTACTGTAGAAAACAAACAATAATTCATATTTCCTTTTGGTTTGCTTAAACATTATCCAAAAAACTAAAAGGGATGAATATTCATATCATGAAAGTAAAAGAAAGAGGCAAATAACTAACGGCGGTCATATCTAGTGGAAGATACTAGTTTCTTGGAATGTAGCAAACTAATGTTCGAATCCTTATTAAAAGAGATACATGAATTTAGTGGCCGATAGTATTTCGAATATAATTAACCTTCAGGGAGGATACTATACTTTGTAAAAAAAATAGAGGAAAAAACACAGAGAGAGAGAGAGAGATAATAAGTAGAGATTTTGATTGAGAAATAATGCAAATGACCAGAAAAGAATCAAAAGTAGAAAAAACAAGAAAAATAAAATGATACCACTAAAGCAAAATCAAACCAATCAATACAATAGTATGGCACAGGAGTCATGTACTGAAACTTGCTGAAATTGTAATAACTGATAACAAAAATACACATGAGCTACAGCATAGAGAGTTAAAGACTATATATAAAGTGGTGTGATGATATATAAAATTGCCATTGCGAACAAAAATTCAAACATATGACAAAAAATTTCACAGATCAATGATCAAGTATGCATATATTTCAGACTCCCCAAAGTTGTGTTGAGTAATGTTTTGATGATGACAAATATGTTTTTTAAATTGTATTTAAAATGATTGATTTAAGAAAAGATTGAGTACTCTGCGTGTTTTCAGTGAAACCATTGAGAAAACTCGAGTTGTATGCTTTAAAACTCGAGTTGCAGTGCTTAAAAATGCTTTCAAAATCTCAAACTTTCAAGAGAACTCAAGTTTTCATTCAAGTTCTGTCAAAACTCGAGTTTCGGGTTCTTGGAAAATCTTCAGAAATGCAAAACTCTCAATAGAACTCAAGTTTGAATTAAAGTTTTGACAAAACCCGAGTTTCGTGCTTTAGAACTCGAGTTTCGTGTATTAAAGAGTGCTTTAGAAAATCAGAACTTTCAGAGAAAACTCAAGTTATGTTGGAAGTTTTGTAAAACTCGAGTTTCGTTTTGTAAAACTCAAGTTTCGGGCTTTGAAGGACTTTCGAAAAACAAAACTTCTTCTCAGAACTTGAAGTTTCACTGGAAGTTTTGGTGAAACTCGAGTTTCGTTTCTAAAACTCGAGTTTCAAGCTCAGAAGGATATTTGAAAAACAAAACTCGCTTCCAAAACTTGAAGTTTTATTAAAAGTTTTGAGAGAACTCGAGTTATGAAAATAAAAAATCGAGTTTCGAAGAGTGAGATACGAAACCTCTTTCACAGTTCAGAGTTTTAGCAAAAGTTTTAGTAAAACTCAAGTTCTGGGAAATGAAACTCGAGTTTCGGGCTATGAAAAATTTCTGAACATCCAAAACTTCTTTCAGAACTTGAAGTTTTGTTAAGAGTTATGCTATAACTCGAGTTTTGAAGATCAAAACTCGAGTTTCGTGCAGAGAAATCTCTGAAACTCAAAACTCTCAAGGAAACTCAAGTTTGCAATGAAAGTTATGATTTCAAACTCTTATAACTTGAAGTTTCAAAATACAAAACCCGAGTTTCGAAGAACATGAACTGATTCAACTTACAGAAACTTTTAAAAACCCGAGTTTTAAGTTCTACAACTCAAGTTTTATCAAAACTCTTATTAAAACTCGAGTTTCACTAAAAGTTATGAGATTTCCTTCTTTGAAAATCCTTCTATAACTCGAGTTTGAACAAGCAAAACTCGAGTTTTGCATCTCTGACAGTTATGCAGTGTGACAGACGGCTTTTTCATTAAATGCAAATCCTTCCTTATTCATGTAACGATTATTTGAATCTCACCTACCATCATAAATACTTATCTACTTCATTTATTAACAGGGAAAGAGATTCTAAATGCCTAAACAAAAGGAAGATTCAACGGGAGAATTCTCAGAGAATTAAATCTCCTGCTGACAGGAACTATCAGAGGCATTCAATGAAGAAAGAAGGAGACTTTGAGTCTAACGGAAACATAAATGTCTCTAACGGACATATATACTCTTCACCTATTAAAGGCAAATCATTCAAATCTTCAACAGGGAGCAATACGCACATACACGAAAAACGCATTCATTACGTTTTCAGCTACTCTGTTTTTCATACTTTCATTTATGAGCTTCAGTGTTTATCATTAATTCTCAGAAAGGAGAATATCTTCGATTGTATTGATTTTGTGAAAGTTATTCAAAGGTTGGAGAACCTTGAGTTGGTTTAGACACGAGCAAAAGTGTCTGTGGGTTAGTTTGAGATAGGAAGGGGGAGAGTCCTTCTTCTGGTTGTTTGTAATCCGATTGTGATTTAGTGGATTTGAAAAGCTCAGAGGAATCTGAGGACTGGACGTAGGCCAAGAGGACCGAACCAGGATAAATCTTTGTGTCACTTTCTCTCTTACTCTGTTTTCGGTTTGACCTCACGAAAATTTTTTATTAGACCAATTCACCCCCCTCTTGGTCAAATCCAATCCTAACAAGTTGCATATTGCGTTAAGAGTTAATGCCAAAACAACAACTCGAGAAGAGAATCGAAAAAGAAAAACAAAACAAAAATCTGCACTTAAGATTATGTCTTCTATTTGATAATAAAAGAGATAACATGCCACAAAGGAACATCACTTCGGGTGATAATGTCTCTTGGGTGTCAATTCTAGGTTACCAGAAAGCATATTTAGGAGTCTGCTGATAAACGCCAATATTTACATGGTTTTCTTACTTCATTTTGGGATATTTGATAGCTTAATTGCTCTAGTTTGAGCTAGATTGAGCCTTGTACCTTTGTGGTCATTCATTGCATACATACTAACACAAAAAGGGAAGAATTGAGTGAATTATGTCCCTGAGCTGTATATGCTTTTGAACCTCAGTATTTTATGCTTTAACGAGGTTTTTTTTCCCTCTGCTACAGATGAAGAGGGGAGATGTGCGAATACTCGAAGGCATAGTTGAGCAGGATGCAATTCGACATAGGCAAAAATGTCACTGGACGATTAATGTCGTGACTTATAACTTAAATGTCGCGACGTGTGTGTAATTCCTGGAGTTTTGTTGGCCTTAAAAGTGTTTTGAGTGTTACTGAACAGTGTTTTGAGGAATGTTATTTGCCTTGGATTCAAGCAAATTAGCATTGATTGAACCATTGGACCTAAGTGATAGCTTAGGGTTCATCCAATAAACTCAGAAAGATTGACCTCCCATAATTAAACCAAGGCAAGGATAGTTAAATGTCCATCACCGAGAGCCTATTCATTTTTACTACCACTTAATCCAAATTACATTTCCAATCACTGAAAATACCAAAAATAGTTCATTACACTGCATTTTGTTCTGTAGTTTTAGACCAAAACCCCCTATTTTACAAACTCAAGTTCAACATGTTTTCAATAACCAATTAGACTAGGATAAACAATAAACCACTCCTCGAGAAGAACGATTGGTTGATCACTATACTACATTATTTTGTGCAATCATTTTGTATCGAACCGGAAGGTGACAAAATCGAGTCCGATCAATGGCGCCGTTGCCGGGGAGCCAAGTAATTGGTTCCCTAGTAATTGGTTGTTATTATCATTGTTGATCTGGTTTAATTCTTGTTGAGCTTTAGGTCTAGTTTACAATTTTAACATTGCATAGTATACAAAAATCTTACAGAAATACAAACAAACATCTTGATTCCCTTTGATAATTTTTGCATTTACAGCTTTGCATTACATATTGCATCCAATTTTACTTGATTCTGATTGTTTCAGTAATTGCTTTAAGGTCTTGAACTATCCACGCATACATCTCTGTGTTTTGGCTAGAAAACTTAGTGAATTTTTGGATTTGGTAAAAGTAGCAGCTCCAAGACCAATTTAGTCGCGACGCAAGTATTTTATATCGCGACATTAAGTCATACATTTCCAGGGATTGCTCTCGGTACACTTTAGGTCGTGACTTGTTTGGTTATAAGTCGCGACATAATACCTTACCTTGTCCAAAATTTTTCTAAGTGTTCACTCTAGCTGTTCAGTGGCCCTCGGTATGTTTTGTGTCACGACATATAACTGTTAGGTCGCGACATTAGTGATTCCTTTCACCTAACTTCATCTTGATTGATCAGCATTGCTTTCATACTGATTCTTTGCATACTTTTGAGAGTGTATAGCATTCACAATACTTTGAACTCACTGCACACCATCATTCATTGAGTCTGAAGTTCAACTTGTTCTAATACACTGTGCATATCAGTTTTGAATTGTAAGGTTTTCTTGAAATTTGTTTTGTGGATAATTTTGAAGAGTGCTTGCATGCGGAGAGGGCGTAGAGTAAGAAGAGTGAGAGAAACAAAACAACTTAACACACCCACTCTACATATTCATCCCCATTCATCTAGCGAGAGTGAGGAAGTAGAAGAGGAAATCATGGCTGAACCAATTGGCCCTGGAAATCATAATGGAAATCATAATAGACTTAATCACGGGAATGGATATGAGGGCCAAGGAGAGAATAACGGACATCATAGAATTAATGACCCACGTAAAGGTAGGACAATTAAAGACTTAGCCCAATCTGATGGGAATTTTGATCCTATGCCCGGAGTTTTTCCTACTTTTAATGCTGATTTTGAGATAAAAGGTCAATTGATACACTCACTGCCTAAATTTCATGGCCTTGCAGGTGAAAATCCTTATCTCCACTTAAGGACATTATATATGCAATGCATGTCTATGAAACCCGTGGGAGCAAATATTGATGATGTGATGTGGAAAATTTTCCATCTATCTCTGGAGGGTAGAGCAAAGGAGTGGTACATGAATCTACCTCTCTATGTGGATAATGCATATGATTCTTGGGTCAGTTTGAAGAAAGCATTTCTTGATAAATACTTCCCTTCTACGCAAATATCTGCTGCCCGAAAAGAAATTTCAGCTGCAAAACAAGAAACCTATGAAACATTCTTTGAGTACTGGAGCCGTTTCCAAGAAATGCTAACTAGATGTCCCAATCATCAAATCCTAGAAGAACATCTAGTACAATATTTCTATAATGGACTCCTAGCTTACGACGCGTAAGTTTTGGATGCTGCTGCTAACGGGTCAGTAGAAAATATGGAACCTCGAGCCGCATGGGAGTTAATAAGGACTTTTGCTTTAAACCGACAGCATGCTAATCCTAGAGAACTCAGAGATCACAAGGCCGAAAGAGACCCATTATTAGTGAAACTTGCCCAAGACATGTCCAGATTAACAAATACAGTGGAAAGCCTGCGACCCCCAAAACCTCAATCTCTCGCTATGGTAACACCCACTTGTGGAGATTGTAATTCTCCCATGCATCTTACAGAAAACTGCCTTGGACCGGTAGAGGAGGTAAATGCCATGTATCAAGGACGAGATGGACAGTATGCACAGCGAGAGCCCTACTCCAATACATATAACCCAGGGTGGAGAGATCACCCAAACTTCAAGTGGAGAGGGGGATCCAACAGGCCAAATCAATATCAAGGTGGGCAAGGAAGTCAATTCCAGCAATCTGGTGCCTCCTCAAGTGGATACCAAAATTATTCAAGAACTGCAGTACCTACTCCAAATTCCAGCATGCAACATCAACAGCCACCAAGAGTGGATGAAACCTCACAGCTTTTAAAGAGCATGGCTGCCCAAATGACTAACATTGAAGGGCGAATCAAGGAAAGTGATGAAAGATTCGTTTCTAGTACCACCATTTTACAAGGGATGCAAAAGGACAACACTGAAGTCAATAAGAAAATGGAAGCACTGGCACTCAAGAACAGTGAAGTTACAAGCCATTTGACTCAGCTGTCCAATACCGTAACCGACATGCAAGCTAAAATGGTTGGTAATATTCCCTCCAACACAGTCATAAATCCCAAATCCCTCAATGCAATTACCTTAAGAAGTGAGAAAACGGTGCATTTTGAGGATGAGAGAGGTGTGACGAGTCCACAATTCACCCCAAACAGAGTAGGGAAGTCTGAAAGCGCCAAGGAGGAAGAACTTATGCTGAAGAAGAAGTTACAAGAAGAGGATTTCATTCAAGATGAAACTCATATGCCATATTTTAAACCTGAAAAGAAAACTCAAGAGAATGATAGCACAAACACAGAAGCGATATGCAAGGGCAAGCAGAGGAATGAAGATGCAGATTCAAGCAAACAAGGAATATCAACGTCTGTAGGTAAGGAGGTAATTCCAAAGAATCTTCCCTTTCCTAAAGCTTTCTTTTCTGGTAAAAAGAAATCTGAATCTGAGTTTGCAAATGAGACTTATAACCTGTTTAACAAACTTGAGATTAATGTGCCCATGGTTCAATTTCTGAAGGGAAACCCTAAATACGTCAAGTTGCTTAAAGAGTTATGTGATGACAAACAGAGATTTAGGCCCTTAGAAAGGATTCAAGTAAGTGCCAATGTGTCTTTCCTTTTTAAAGCAGAACTTCCAGTGAAATGTCAAGATCCAGGATCTTACACCGTTCCATGTACCATAGGGAAAGTGTATATAAAGGGAGCGTTGTTGGATCTAGGAGCTGCGATAAATGTTATGCCATGGTCAGTTTACTCAGCCCTAGGCATTAATGGTCTCAAAGATACCAGCGTCGTACTTCAACTAGCAGATAGATCCATTAGGTATCCTAAGGGCATTGTAGAAGACATTTTAGTACAGGTTAAAGACCTTGTATTTCCAGCTGAATTTTACGTACTAGACATGTCCAACGAGGTGGTCAGTGAAAGCACTCTTATTCTAGGAAGACCTTTTCTCCAAACCTCCAAAACCATTATTAGCATGAAACATAACTGCATTACAATGGAGGTAGGGGAACATGTAGTCACCTTTAATATGAACGAGGCCACTAGATACCCCTTTGATAGTGCAAATTTCGTGGGTCTAAATGCGATTGACTTGGCTGTGGAGCAAACTAGAGATGAATATGAAATGAAATTGCATGATACTCATCACTTGAATGCACATCGAACACTTGGAAATTCTTCTGAGTGTGTTGAAACACTAGACCATGAATTAATGTTGAGTGAGTATGATGCATATTTCGACTCTTTACCGTCTGTCTATTCATTTTCAAGCTTTTGTGCTTCTGATATGTCATGCAACAACTTTCTTGAAATGGATAGTATGCTTTCGATACCCCCTTGCTCCTTTGAATTGGAACCATTGTCTACATCTACTGATGATATCTTGTGTAGCAAGGAGAGCCTCGAGTGTTATGCAGGTTTTACAGATGCTGGAAGAGCAAATATTGAGGCTGAATCTAAACACATAAACACCACCAAACAGGGGAACCTCTTGGTACCATTTAGGTCGCGACCTAAACACTTACATGTCGTGACACGTAAAGCTATTCAGCCAGAGGATCTCTCGGTACAGTTTAGGTCGCGACTGGATAGTGAAAAGTCACGACTCGGACACTCTGAAACAACATCTCAGCCTCAAATTAATCCTTCTGCAGTGTTTGATCACGTGGTTGAAAGGCCACTTCCTCCACCTATAATTCCAAATTCCACACATTCTAAAATCACACCTTTTACACTGAAATTTTTGAATGAGCTAATTTCTAATGAAAATGCAGGTCAAGAGGTGAAAGCAGCTGTGGAAATTGCTCCGGTGAATTAGCTAGCAACGAATGCAACCTGCCAAAAGGATAGAGCAGATCAATGTGACAAAGCTGAGGGCACAAGTCAAAAGGGAAGTACTTCAAACACTTCTGAAAGATTAGAGTTAATCCCTTCAATTGTCCAACCCCCAACCCTAGAACTTAAGGAACTCCCTAATAACCTAAAGTATGCCTACTTGAACACTAACAATAAATTGCCTGTCATAGTTTCCAATTCTTTATCTGAAAGTGAGGAGGCCAAATTGTTGAGTGTTCTAAGGAAAAATAAGGAAGCACTTGGGTGACAATTATCTGACATAAAGGGATTAGACTCCACTGTATGTACCCACAAAATTTTATTAACCGAGGACTCCAAACCTTTAAAGCAGAGCCAAAGGAGGTTGAACCCTCTAATATCTGATGTGGTAAGGAAAGAGGTTGATAAATTGTTAAGAGCAGGAATTATATACGCTATATCCGACAGTGAGTGGGTATCACCGGTGCATGTAGTGCCGAAAAAGAGTGGCATAACTGTGGTTAAGAATGAGAATAACAAATTAATTCCAACTAGGGTGCAAAACTCCTGGTGAGTTTGCATTGACTATAGGAAATTGAATGATGCCACCCGAAAAGATCACTTTCCTTTGCCATTCATTGACCAAATGCTTGAGAGGTTGGCAGAGAAAACTCATTACTGCTTTTTGGATGGATATTCAGGGTACTTTCAAATTCCCATAGACCCTAGAGATCAAGATAAGACCACATTCACCTGCCCTTTCGGTACTTATGCATATAAAAGGATGCCATTCGAACTTTGCAATGCCCCAGGCACATTCCAACAATGCATGTTATCTATTTTTTCTGAATGTATTGAAAAATGCATGGAAGATCGGACACGGTTTTGTCGCCTTCCGGTTCGATACAAAATGATTGCACAAAAGAATGTAGTATAGTGAGCAACCAATCGTTCTTCTCGAGAAGCGGTTTATTGGATATCCTAGTCTAAATTGGTTATGAAAAACATGTTGAACTTGGGTATGAAAAGGGGGTTTTGGTTACGGAAACTATGATGCAATAACAAAACAATGCAAGAAGTAAATCTTTTTGGTGTTTTGGTATAAAAATGGATTGGTTGAATCAAAGTGAATGTTTGGTGAGATAGGCCCTTGGTGATGGGAAATTAGCTTTCATTGTTCTCAAAAGGATATGGAAGTTTACAACTCTCCAAGTCTAGATAAAAACCCCAAGCAATCACTTAGGTCCAATGTTTTAATCAATGAAAACTCACTTGGATCCAAGTTAATTACCACCTCTCAAAACATTGTTCAAAACCACTTAGAGTGTAATTGAATGGATAATGCAAATGCTCCAATGATTGTAAATCAACAACCAAAGAATCCAAGTACACACATTAACTATCAACAATCATTGACAATTAATTGAACATAATGGATTAATCACAACTGCAATGCATATATGTAATTCAGCACAAACACATCGTCCAAATCAATTACATAGTCTAGTCACAAAATCACAAATCTGTAATTAAGGTTACATGCAGTAGAAATTCCTAGATCTAGAAATGACTAACATAATTTCAAACATAGATCAAGACTAAGAAAAACTCCCCTAATGTGCTCATGAACTCAAGCTTTATTCCTTCACCAAGAGACTAATGATTTAGCCTCTCATTGCTTCCAAAACGCAGCTATCACTACGTATATGTTCTGCCATGAGAAGAGGAAGATGAGGATGGAGGTAGTGCAGCAGAGAATGAATGGAAGGTAGGAGAAGAATGGAAGATGAAAAAATGGAGAAGAAGTGTGGGGAAAATGGAAAAATGGAGATGAAGGATGGAAGAAGATGGAGGAGAATCTGCCGAATGGAAGAGAGGTCCAGAGAACCCTCTGGCTTCTCGATTTCTCTCCCTGAAAGTGCTGAATCAGCTCCTGGTTCGTGATTGTTCCCCTCTTTTTTTAGATCCCGCTGCTGATCTCAACTCAAAACGCGCAGCATCAATTCCACGTGATAATGTCGCGACCTGGATACAGTTAGGTCGCGACCTAAAGGTGGCACAGGGCTTCTTGACTATCTTTTTCTCTCAATGAACTTATAGCTCCTTCAATGTTCCATCTTGGGTCTTTAAATCTCCTCCAAATGCCTACAAAGAAAGGCAAAGAGCTTTGTAGAAGTTAAATGAATTAAAGATAAAGGCATTCACAGTTTGGATGAGATAAATGACCCATTTTTACCCTTAATTAAGCACAATGCAATGCATGAATCAATATAATCAATAATGGTATAAATGCATGCGAAATGAGGGTATGGGTGTTACAAAACACCATAAAACACTCAAGAAAACCATGTAAATATTGAGTTCTATCAGTGTTCATGGATGACTATACTGTATATGGTAATTCCTTTGACGATTGCCTAGAAAGTCTTGACAAGGTCTTAACAGGGTGCATTGAGAAAAAGCTGGTTTTGAACTATGAAAAATGCCACTTTATCGTGGTAGGACACTTAATCTCACGAAAAGGAATAGAAGTTGATCGAGCCAAAATTGAGGTGATATCTTCGTTACCCTACCCCACTAATTTGAAAGAACTGAGGTCATTTTTAGGCCATGTGGGTTTCTATAGAAGGTTCATCAAAGATTTTACCAAAATTGCTCTACCCCTTTCAAAATTGCTGCAAAAAGATGCTGATTACTGTTTTGACTCTGTGTGTGAGCATGCTTTTAATGATCTGAGAAGCAAATTGATTTCACCACCAATTTTGACCTCACCTAATTGGGAACTACCATTTGAAATATCTTGTGATGCCTCAAATTTGAGTGTGGGGGCAATGTTAGGTCAAAAAGAGGGCAACCTCTCAAGGGTGATTTCTTATGCATCTAAAACGCTAGATGTTGCTTAGAAAAACTATACAACCACTGAAAAAGAGTTATTCACAATTGTTTTTGCACTGGATAAATTTCGTCAGTATCTCATAAACTCAAAAGTGATTGTATACACAGATCATGCAGCGGTCAAATATCTCTTTCATAAGCCTCAGTCAAAGCCAAGACTCTTAAGATGGATGCTGCTACTACAAGAATTTGACATCGAAGTCAAAGATAGAGCAGGAAATGTAAATCATGTTGCAGACCATCTTCGTAGGCTTCCGTCTAAAACAAGGGGAGTATTGCCCTCCAACTCTGTTTGCGACTCTTTTCCCGACCAATCACTTTGCACTTTGTCTGTGTCACAGCCTTGGTTTGCACATTTGGTGAATTATCTTGTGACAAAATTAATCCCCTCCCACTTGACTCATTTTCAGGCACAAAAACTAAGAAGCGAAGCTTCCTTTTACTTCTGGGATACACCACATTTATGGAGAATCTGTTCGGACCAAGTGATTAAAAGGTGTATTCCAGAAGTTGAAGCTCAAGCTATATTGGAGTCATGTCACAACACGGTATGCGGAGGACACTTTGGAGCAAAGAAAACCGCAAGAAAGATTTTGGATGCTGGTTTCTATTGGCCTACCTTGTTCAAGGACTCATTCAACCATTGCAAGGCTTGTGATATCTGCCAACGATTTGGAGGAGTGAGTAAGCGCCATGAAATGCCACAGCAGCCAATTCTTTTCTGCGAGGTGTTTGACGCTTGGGGAATAGATTTCATGGGACCATTCCCACCGTCCACTGGATATACCTACATACTGATGTGTGTTGATTACTTGTCACAATGGGTGGAGGCCATCCCAACTAGAAAAGATGATGCAGCCACTGTGGCTAAGTTCCTGAAATCTACCATCTTTTGCAGATTTGGGGTACCAAAAGTATTGATCAGCTATCAAGGCACACATTTTTGCAACAAACTCATGACTAATTTATTGGCAAAATATGGTGTATCTCACAAGGTTTCAACTCGTTACCACCCGCAGACAAATGGACTAGCTGAAGTGTCGAATCGAGAAATCAAGAGAATATTGGAAAGGATTGTCAAGCCCTCGAATAAAGATTGGAGCCTCAGATTGGATGACGCATTATGGGCCTATCGTACTGCATTCAAGACAATGATAGGAATGTCTCCATACCGTATTATCTACGGGAAGGCCTGTCACATTCCTATCAAATTAGAACATAAGTCATACTGGGCAGTTAAAAGCTGCAATGCAGAGATAGAGGAGGCTGGACTGAACAGACTGCTGCAGATTCAAGAATTGGAAGAGCTACGTCTGGATGCATACCAAAGTTCAGATATCTACAAGTAGAAGACCAAGCTGATTCATGATTCAAACATTCTGAGAAAGCAATTCAAAAAGGGTGACCGTGTACTGAGATACCAAGCCCACTTAAAATTTAAAAAAGGTATATTCAAGCACAGCTGGGATGGCCCATACACTGTGGTTAAAGTACATGATTTTGGCGTAATAGAGCTACAAGAAGAGGCCTCGGGCAAAATCTTCCAATGCAACGGCCACCTTCTCAAGCTCTACTCATAACCGGCTGAGTCGATTTAACAACAGGTCGTCCCTTTCTTTTCTATTGCATTTCACTGGTTTTTCACGTTGTAGTGATTGTAGATGTGATTGAAAGAGAAGGGGACGCCACAGTAGAATAGGAATTTGAATTCTGTTCTTTGTTTTTGTTTTGTTAATGGTCCCCATGTATATTCCTTGAGCTTGTTTTGTGGTTCCATCATTCACACACACTCATTTGCATGCATTCGTTTACCCATCTAGATATTGTGAATCTAGCATGTGATTATGTGTTTTTCAGTGAAGATTGCTTCGAGTGATGTGTGAATTGAATTTGTTCCTCGAGTCGTGCAGACTATCTGCTGGGTTAATGAGCTGGTGGAGTGATTCTAATTGATTTTGCACTTTGTTAGGAGTGTTCTCTGGAATCTTCAAGTAAAATGGTCTCGGTACCATTTTAGTAGTGACATAAAACATTTTAGTCGCGACATTTTTGTGCTGCATGTCTCTCTTTTGTCTCATTATGTCGCGACATATATTCAATGTGTCGCGACAATTACCTTGTTAAGTCGCGACATATATTTCAATATGTCGCGACATGAACCAAAACATCAGATCCCTAACCTCTTTATATCAGTTGGCTCCGTCGGTCCATTCACTCATCACTCCAGCCGTCGTGACTCCTCTGCTTCAGCCGTTACGCATTCTCTCCTTCCGCTTAACGGTCATCTGCACCCCTTCATTGTCCATCCGTTGCAACCCCTTCTCCTCTATATATACTCTTCCCTCCACTCACTTCTCACCCCCATCTCTCTCACGGCAGCAATACTCTCCCTTCCTCTATGTTTCTGCATTCTGCCACTTTCATTCGCTTCAAGCAATCAAGGTATTCCCCCAACTTACCTTTTAGTGACCCTATGTAGTTTCAGTTCATAGTTCCCTTCTTCCCCCTCACGTCAGTTCGTTTAGACTGTTATTTGCTTAATTTGGTTTGCAATTGTTGGTTTGTATATCGGTGCTATAGTGATTACTGCTTACATTTCATTGTCAAAACACCTTTTCTGGGTTAAAATTGGTTTGGCTATTGAACATTTCAATCTCCTTCAGAAGATGGGTTTTATCGGGATGCACTTTCAAAAATTTCAGTTTATGTCGCGACTTGTGTTATATATATCGTGACATAAAATCTGCAACAGCTCTCGGTACAGTTTATGTCGTGACATGTATGCCAAAATGTCGCGACATGAGTGCTCAGAAGGAGTTTTCACCTTTCTTCCACAGCTAATGTCAGTTTGTCATTAGAGCAAAAGTATTGTTTTCAATTATCACTTAGCATCGATATTCTAGCCACTTCCTTAGGATGACATAGACCCTGTCAATTGTGGTTGTTTTTCATTGTTTGTTTTGTGTGTTGTTTTGTTTTGTGTGGGGAGAAAGATGGTGTGCACGAAAAATTTGAGAACTGATAGCGGTTCAGAGGGCGAAGCACCGATCCATCTGTCGCAGGCAGAGGCTGTCAAAAAGTTTGGTAGCAGGGGGGCTGTACAAGAACGTTTTTTCCCCGAGACCCGCCAATTTCTTTTTTATCAGCAGGCCATCGATTTAGGTCTTGGGGAACTCATGAAGAAAAGGACCCCAGCCAATCTGACAGTGGTCCGCGAGTTTTACATGCACTCCGCCACTATTGGGGCCCTTGGTATCAGTTTCAGAAACCAGGAATTCACTATTGATGCTGACGATATCAGCAGATTCTACCAATTACCGGCAGTTGAGCAGTGTCAATTTCAGCATCTACGATACAACCTTAACCTCGTCCATTGGGATAAAGCATTTGAAGTGATGGGTGTTGAGGGTGCCGGGTGGACTAGGTGGGGTGAGAAGCAATTTTTTGTAAGGAAACACATGAACAAAGAAGCAAAGGTCTGGCTAAACTTTATGACTTACAATGTTCGGCCGCTTGCTCATATCTCAGATATTCCGGTTGAGGGGGCCTTACTCTTGTATCTTCTAATGACTGGAGAACCGGTTGACATTGCTGTGATAGCGAGAGATCAAATACTACACTGCATGAACAGTGCCCGGGCTCTATTGGTCTTTCCCCACCTCATCACAGACATCTGTAGGGCCAGAAAGATTATTGAGAGGAAAGCAGACCTAACGCTTGCCCCTGTCACCACTCGAATGTTCACTGCCCCGCGACCTACACCTGAAGCTGCTGAATCAAGCAGGAGTAGGAAGAAAGGGAAACGCCCAGCAGTGGAGGAGCCTGCTGAACCCGTGGCAACTGCCGAAGAGGGAGGAACCGGCATCTCTCTGAATTCCCTCAGCGAGCAGATAGCCATCCTAACCGATCAGGTCATTTCTATGTACCAGCAAATGATGGCGAATGAACTCCGCCGCCAAAGGTTCCTAGACCCCCTTATGTTTCAGATGGCAAAGACCCTGCATGTTGAATTTCCCCCTGGTTTTGAAGAAGAATTTTGGCAAAGCTCTAGTACATCGATTTCCTTCTTTCCATCGGGGCCAGGTGAACCATCAGGGCTAGGAGAGCCTGCGGTAGAGGGTGGCGATATTGGGGTCGAAACAGAGGAAGCAGATCCCCAGGATGGTGCGGGAGGAAAGGAGTGACTGTGTTGTTGTTATTCTTGTGTTCTGTTTTTCTCTCCCATGTTAAGTTGTAGTGTGTTTTATCTGTGAACTTTGCCTTTATGGTTTCAGTTTCCTGTTTTCTGTCCCTTTCTTAATGCAATTGATAGTTAATTCTGTGTTGCCCGTGTTCTTCTTTCCGGTCTCTCTCATTTCTTCCGCGCTTTTGCATTGGGGACATTGCAATTTTTAAGTGTGGGGGACGTTTTTGACTGTGATTAACCCTGTCTTGTGTGATGAACGGAGATGTGATGAATGAAATCATAAGCTTTAATGCATTGATGCATCCTGCATGTTCAAATGTCAAGCCCTTGAGGATTTTTGGCTTCTGTGCATTTTACGTCACGACATTCTATACGTGTGTCGCGACATTAACCCCTCCGATGCCTATGCCTACTCTCGGTACAAATCCAGTCACAACATTATCACTATGAGTCGCGACATTGATGGTAATTTTGCATTAGAGTACTCCTTGTGAGGAAAATCCATGTAAGTGCACCTTGCATTGTTTTCAAAGCGAATTCTTGGCCTTTTCATTTCAACTTGATGCATTAAACCAAGGAAACCACCCTCACTGTAAATTTTTGTGATCTTGGCTTGTGAAAATGATTTCTTTGAGATTTTACAAAGACTCTTGGGACTCTTGCATGCTCATTAATGACCCCTGTGATCATCTTTGATCAATCATCCAAAGTTTTACCTCTTGTGATGAATGTTCTAATGTCTTGTGAACAGTGCACATTGATTGAAACTTCATGTATGAATAGCGAGGGAATAAACCCTCGTTGGGAGGATATCTCTGAGCCTAAATTTCCTATATTGAGTGATCATTCAAGTAGTCTGCATTCTCTAGAACTTGTTTTAGTTCTTGGTCAAAGCTTAAGATGTTTCAATGCAATGAACATGAAAGAGGCATTCAATTCTAAACCTTTGTTTTTCCCAAACACAAACCCTCATATCATGTGTACCCTTTGATGACCCCTTTTGAGCCATTCACCAAGTGTTATGGATGCATATATTCTTAAGAACTTGAGAATATCTTGATAGAATTTAAGTTGAAATTGTCATTTAGGAAAAGAGGAGTTTATGTGGTGGAATGCTGCTTCAGATTTGATTCTTTGAAAAAAAAAAGAAAAGAGAAAAGAAAAAGGAAAGAAGAAGGAAATAAAGAATGTGAAACAATGTTTCATAAAAGCTTCCTCCCATAATAAGATGTATACTCGATTCAATGAACAATTGTATGCATTCACACACTTGTTTCTCACTTTAATCTACTCCATGTGACCTAATCCCATCATTACAAACCACAAAGCCCTCTTGATTCATTGAATTGATACATAAATAGTGGAGATTTTAGAACTATTACAAGCTTATGGTAGGATGCTTTCTACTTGAATTTAGAGTGAAAAGAACCCCAATAAGGAGAGATAGAGAGTAAACACTTATACCCTGTGAGAGAACCCCCGATGTTCATACGTTTCGAATCAATTGTATGTGTGACTAATCATTTGGCATTGCCTATTTTATCGCTTTTGGTTTCTCTAGAGGATGACATTTAATTTAATCATAGACTCGTTATCAAGCATGCCGTTTTCCTCATTTGACTTTGTAACTTCTTGGGAATGATTCAAATCTTTGTCTAGGAGTACAAAGGTTTAAGTGTGGGGGAGTGATAAACGCCAATATTTACATGGTTTTCTTAATTCATTTTGGGATATTTGATAGCTTAATTGCTCTAGTTTGAGCTAGATTGAGCCTTGTACCTTTGTGGTCATTCATTGCATACATACTAACACAAAAAGGGAAGAATTGAGTGAATTATGTCCCTGAGCTGTATATGCTTTTGAACCTCAGTATTTTATACTTTAATGAGGTTTTCTTTTCCCTCTGCTGCAGATGAAGAGGGGAGATGTGCGAATACTCGAAGGCGTAGCTGAGCAGGATGCAATTCGACACAGGCAAAAATGTCACTGGACGATTAATGTTGCGACTTATAACTTAAATGTCGCGACGTGTGTGTAATTCCTGGAGTTTTGTTGGCCTTAAAAGTCGCGACATACACTTGTTTGAGTCGCGACATATATACGTTTTGGTCGCGGCATACGTCAAGTTAAGTCGCGACATTATAACGTGGAATTGATGCTGTGCGTTTTGAGTTGAGATTAGCAACTGGATAAAAAGGGGGGGAACAATCACAATTTCATTCATTCATTCAGTACTTGGAGAAGACATCACGAAGCAGAGAGTGGGGCGCTGATTCTTGCTCAATCCTCTGCAGATCCGCATTAAATCTTCTTCATCCTTCACCTCTATTTCATCCATCTTCTTCACATCTCAACCACCTTCCATTCCTCTTTCTTTACACTACCTCCACTTTCATTTTCCTTTCTGATGGCTGAGCGTAGAAGTGATAGCTGCTGTATTCTTGGAATCATGAGAGGCTAAATTCTTGGCCTCTTTGTGATGGAAAGCAAGACTTGAGCCAAAGACTCATTGGGGAGTACATCTAGCCATATCTTGTATTTGGATGTTGTAGAAATTTCTAGATCTAGAGACTTCTACTGTCATAAATTTAGTTTGCAGATTTGTGAATGAATGATTTGGCTATGTATTTGGATTGGTTGTTGTTCATATGGATTATGTTTCATGAATTTCAGATTTGATTCTTGGAGTTCACTAGATTATCAATGATTATTGATGATTAGTTGTTCTTGCGGATCTCATGGTTGTGATTGCAGTACTTGTCTTATAATATGACTTGAAAAATACATCAGCAACTAACATTTGGAAAAGGCAGTTTAGAGTAGTGGAAAAGTACAGGTTTCCTTCTCAAGTACAGCTAGGACATCAAGCAATATATTTAGCTATATAACATATTGATAGGCTTCAGACATAATGGGATGAACCCAACTCAAACACATATCCTCAAATTAATTTGAGGGTGGAAAAGATTAATTTGACAGTGCAATAAAAAATCATATGAAATATTGATATATGTTATGAATATGAAGGGAAAGAAGATAGAGAAATAGAGGAAAGCCTAGAGCAATGGGAATAACTCTTATTCATTATCTTTAGGATATGCCTTATATTTATAGGCATGAATTACAGTATCAAGATAGATCAATATCAGAGATTACATAAGATATCAAGGGGATACATAATCGGGGATAATGAGAGATATGGATATCCATATAATAATATTTATAACACTCCCCCTTGGATGTCAATGACTAAACATATGTCTCATTAAAAAAACTCCAACTAAGAAAAACCCAATGGGAGAAAAACATAGTAGAAGAAAAAAAGAGTACATAGTTTATTGATACACTTTCCAATGCTGCCTCATTAAAAACCTTTCTAGGAAAACCCAGTGGGACAAAACCTAGATAAGGAAAAAAGAGTACAGCGTGTATCGACTCCCCCTCTTAACCACATCACTCAATATTTTTTAAGTTTGTGAAGTCAAATGTTTATAGCATAAAATGACTTAGTGAACAAATCTACTGGATTTTCATTGGTACGATTTTGTGGGATGATAGTTTCAATTCCTTTTGGAAAGTCATGAGTAATGAAGACTTTAGTAAAATAAGCTTTGCTCCATCACCCTTTGTACAGTTGTACCTACACATGTAAATAAGTATACTAAGCAGTATCTGAATAAATGATCATTCATACTTAGATGTATCTGAGCATAATAACCTCATACTCATAAAACCTCTGAGATAATGAAGAATATATTTCACTCTATTCTACTGTATTTGTAATGTTGAAGAACTATGTCTTACTAATATATTAGCGACAAATGATATGCTGGGGCATGTCATATTAGCAAGGTACATTCATGCCCAAATAACACTTAAGTAGGGTGCTTCAGGACCAAGTAGTTCTTCATCTTCTTCTTCGTTAATTTCTCAAGGTCTAAAAAGGTTTTTATCAACTTGCAGAGATCTCACAATCATTTGGGTTCATAATGAAAGTGTTATAGAACATTCATTTCAAAATCTCTCTGCAAACAATCATTTACCTTTTGGAACTCTTCAGGAGTTTCAATGATGTTGATATCATCAACATAGACAACAATAAAGGCAAACTTACACATATTTTCATTAAAATGTGCATCGATTGCTTCAAGCCATATAAAGACTTGTCTAACTGAATTAGATATTGTTCTCGAGAATTTGCATTTGGTGCTTCTGGCATCTTGAGTCCTTCAGGGACTTTCCTATAAATGTTACTGTCAAGTGTGTCATGTAAATGTATAGTCATGACATCTATAAGACCCAAGTCAAGTCTTTTATTTACTGTTAGGTTAATTAAATAACGAAAAGTAATCATATCCACTACTGGTGGATGTATTTCTTCTCAACTTATACAAGATCTTTATGTAAACCACTAAGTTATAAGACGTGCCATATATCTTATAACTTCACCTTTTTCATTTATCTTTCATACAAATACCCATCTATATTCAACGGCTTTGCAACTGTCGGTGTAAGGACTACAGATCCTAAAACTTTTCGTTTTTCAATGACAGTAATTTTACATTAATAGCTTACATCCATATGGTCAATTCTTTCTTTATTGGCACTCAACAATGGATATTGGCTCATGGTCCTCATCATTCATTACATCATATACTATTTTATAAATAATGATGTCGTCAACGTTAACTTTGTTTCAATCCCATCAGATTCTATAGTTTATTGAGATCTCAACATTTTCAAATTCTTCAGATACCTGAGTTTCTTTTAGGATATAATATTCTCTTCTGGAGAAAATAACTCTTCAAGAGTTGACTCTTCTGGAGCAAGTAAATTTTCATGATTAACCTCGACTTTACCATCTATGTTCTTAGCTCCTTTTGTCTTGCGAGGATTTTAATGTTTTAAACTGATGGGTCTTTTCACGCTTCAGGCATTTAGATTCATTCATAATATATTGTCCTTTTGGGACATTCATTCTTATAGGAGCACTTAGCAGCTGGGATATGTGACTTTATCCTTCACTTTGGGTCAATAAATGCTTCAAGCATTTGGTTAGCATAATTCTGTGAATGAATTATCCTTTGAATTTTCTGTGCACATTTATGAGGATCAAACAGAGCCAATGATAATTCATTCAAGCTAATCTCTTTATCCAACTGCTTATTTTCTCCCCCTGATACTGGAAAGAGTAATTTATCAAATGACACTTGGTAATTCGTGTCATAAAATTCATAATCAGCATATATACACATCCTACTTTAATGACCCATTTTGGTGTGTTGTGGTGGTTTTACAAGCACATTTAGTACACACCCAAAAGTAGGAAATTTTAGGTTCTTAATCAAAAACCTTTGTAGGAGGGAAACTTTCGATAATTTGTTGGCTTCATACGAATTAACAATGCTGCATGCAAAATGGCTAGTCCCTAAGCAGAATATGGGAGATTATTCTTCATGTAAAAGGTTGCAACCATTTAATCAATTATTCTACTAGTCCATTTTGCATATGAACATGAATTATAAAATGTTTCAACATCAATTCCAAGGGATATGAAATCCTTATTAAGGCTAGTGAAGTAAATTCACTAATACTATCAAGATGTAGTTTCTTGATCGGATAATCAGGATTATGTGCTCTTAACAATATTCGCTGAGCAAGAAATCTTGCAAACTCCAGGTTGCAAGAAGATAATAAACAAACGTCAAACCATTTAGTTGATGCATCAATTAAAACCATATGGTAACTAAACGGTTCCCTATTTGGGTTTATTACCCCACAAATATATTCTTGTATCCGTTTTAAGAATGTGAGAGGTTCACATTGCATTTATCTTTAAGAATGCCTAATAATATATTTTCCCTAGGAATATGCAGCACATTATAAATAGTGACATCTATTTACACTTCAGGGTATGTCCACATTTATTCTCATTCATTTTTTTTCACATCATAATTGAACCAGGATGGTTTAATCGGTCATGCCAAACATTGAATTCATTGATAAACTTTTGGTTTACCTTGTCAAGCTGCTGGCTTATATTACTTAACCACTTATTTGTATTAGTAAACTTCTGGTTTACCTTGTCAAGCTGCTGGCTTATATTACTTAACCACTTATTCGTATTAGTAAACTTCTGGTTTACCTTGTCAAGTTACTGACTTGTTTACTTAACTTCTGGCTTACTATCTCATGCCAAACATTAAATTAATCTGTAAACTTCTAGTTTACTGTCGTATACTTTCAACTATACTTATGTATAGTACAAGCTAGATGGAAATAGAGGAAAAATTTATAATATATATTTTCTACAAAGATTGAATTTGTAATGTAAGACACTCTAAATAATTTTCAATTGTTGTTTCTATATGGTATCCATTTCTATGGATATCTTGAAACTTAATAAGTTTCTTGTAAATTTAGTAGAATAGAATGCATTTTCAATGCATAAATCTGCTTATTCAGGTAACATAATATTGACTCTTCTGGAGCTTTCAATGCATATCCAATTTATTTATTATGCCCACATTTTGCCCTTCAATGCATAATATTGACTTCTCTAGGACACACCTCTGAGCGCCCTAGCCAGACTTATAGGTTTTTGGCGCTGAGGTAGAGAGGGAAATCTCTCGCTAGGTCCCATTATTTTCGTCAAGGGTTGTCCTCGACCCACGGTTTTCTGTTAGGGGAGGTATGTTCAAAGACGCCCCACAATAGAGGGAGAGCAATTGGCATGAATAGCTTGTCTCCTGATGACTCGTTGTTTTATGCGTGAGGCCAACCTTCATCTTAACCCTTTTTATGGTTCTCATCAATTTTTCCTCAGTTCATGTGGGAATTAGAATCACTACGATTCCGACCATGCCCACATTCGTTGTTGTTGTCTCATCCAATATCTCGACTAGCACCACTATTAAATTTCACTTCTGGGAATAAAGTCGAGCCAATTGGATGGATTCGTGAATTTTCAATGAAAAGCTCGTTGTTCTATTCAGCTATGAGAAGAAAAGAAATCACACAAATATATTTCTAAAAACTTCTCTCCGTACCTTACTAAAAATAGGAGAAAATTGGATGCATGAAACATGGTTGAGTTATTCTCACTAACAAACTTAATGTTTGTAAGCACAAAGGCATCCATTTATAATTGGCTTTTGGAAAGATAACGAACTTCTGGTGGTTATACCTTTCTTTTAAATTGTTCCAAAGAACAAGTGGGTCTTTTATGTATCCAATATAGAGGATCCTATAGCTACTCCTCAAGATTGTATACTAAAAACAAATATCAATTGTATACAATTAAATTCCAAATATGCATATTCCTTGATAAGAATTTAATCAATTAATATAAATACATTCACTATTCTATGCATCATATAATAATTTAAAAGATGAGGTCCCACTTCAACAATCTTGTGCATCACATTGCCATGAACTAATAACACATTGTATAGCTTGCAATTACGTACTCTTACATGAGTACCTATCAGCAACTTAATATGCAAATAACCGTTCTTTCTTAGAACCGGCTATTCTGCAAAGCGTACAAAACTAATATTTATACTCTTTCACAAGTAATGTTCTATTAAGAGCATACAATCATTCTACACATAACAGATTGATCAACATGACACAGCATGCATAACAGAAAATTTCTAGAATGAATTCAATAATTAAATGAAAAATTGCAAATATCGTATAGTGCATTTAAACAATTATATATGCACGTTTTGATTTGGAGTTTTAAAACCTCCGATATAAATGGCATGTGGCAAAATCACATTTATGTTCACATATATATCTTCTGGATATTAAAACAATATGGCTCAAATTTTTTTTTAGGACTTAAATGAGTGTCCATAAATAAAACAATGAGCCCAAGTGTTTGTCCAAAACCATGTACTGCCCAAAGAAAACTTTTAAAGAGGGGCCTATTTTTCTAGAATAAATAAAATATTTGCATTAGTCCACACATGTAAACACATTTAGAAAAAGAGCTTGAGGTTGGCAAAAAAAAAAAAAAGAGCTTGAGATTTTTGTTTTTCAATCATTAGAAAAATATTGTGCACCAAATGCTCTAGCCCAGATGCAACTTTTAATTTGCAAGGCCCAAAAACGTGTTTCAGGAAATGAGCTTTCTTTCTCACTAGCCCAGATGATTTTTTTTCAGATGACTTTTATTTTTCAGGAAAGGCCCAAAAATATGAGTTTTCTGGAATTTTTTTTTCGTCTGAAACAAGCTGGACCATTTTTTTGTTTTTTTTAAATGATTCAGAGACCCAAAATCTGCAGCCCAAATGTGTTTCAGTCTCAGAAAGGAAAACGGGCCCAACAAAAATAAATAGTGGCCTATGTGTTTTTTTTTAAATGCTGTCAGGCCCAGGGAGGAAAAACGTCTTTTTTTTGTTTTTTTAAGCTGGGCCCAACAAGCAACGGCCCAAAAAGGGAGCTGGCCCAATGCAGTGTTTAATGAAACGCTGCGTTTCAGGCATGAAGGGAGGCAACTCTGCATGCCAAAACGACGCAGTTTTGGTCTCACCCAAAACGGCGCGTTTTGGCCCTCCCCCATGCAAGTCGGGTTGACCTACCCGACCCGTATCAGCTCGCAACCCGGTTCCCTTCTCTTCCAGATGCAGCCGCGAAACCTCCTTTTTTTTTCATCATCTTCTCAAGCGACGGTGATTGTTTCCGACGGGCAAAACACATATATATATATATATACACAAGCATACACAAGCACAGCAAGCAGCAAGAATGACGCAGGATAGACACGCAAGATACACACACACATCCAGCGAGGAACGGATCCATATACATTCAAGCGGATACAGGGAGATTCAGATACAGCATGCAGATGAGCCATTCAAGCAGATTCAAGAATGTAGAAAAAGAGAAAAAACTATACACATATGCTGAGTATTCAGATTTGCAATGTATATACATCAATCCTATTCAAGTGTACTGATTCCACGTGTATATTCAAGAACGAATGTATTCAAGCATAAATCTGAAGATGATGTATATACAGTAATGCAAGATTTATATAAACATGAGATTCAAGCGCACATATATATATATATATATATAAATTTGCAGACGAGCAAAGGTTTGCAAAGAAACTTATTCAAGCATCAGTTTAAGCATATGCGTAGATGAGCAAAGATTTGTAATTCTTTTTTTAATTTTTTTTTGTAACATATTGATATATACATATACACAGATTATCTGAAGGCTTTTTAAAATCTTCCATGAATGAATATAAATTTGAGTGAAAACATACCTAAAGAATTACAAAAGCCTCATGCTGATAACGTGTTATGAATATGAAGGGAAAGAAGATAGAGAAATAGAGGAAAGCTTAGAGCAATGGGAATAGCTCTTATTCATTATCTTCAGGATATGCCTTATATTTATAGCCATGAATTACAGTATCAAGATAGATCAATATCAGAGATTACATAAGATATCAAAGGGATACATAATCGAGGATAATAAGAGATATGGATATCCATATAATAATATTTATAACAATATACCGTCATAAGAGGTTTATTTATAGTATGCTCATGCTCAATACCAATAACGAAGTAATGACGCTTCAGCAGTAACAGAAAAAATTTCTCCTGTTAGGGAATCATTTTGTTGCTTCTTCCACTGACGATTGCAACCGCCTCATGTAAGAGGATCACCACTGTCTAGAGATATGCAAGTTATGCCCTGACTGGAAATTCAATGACAATCTAAAAGCTTAAAACATTGAAGATGCAAACGTGGCTTAATTACCCAACATGCTCTCCAAGATAGGTAATTTCTCCCCATCTACAATGAAAGAAGAAAGCAACCTTATGAGAAGACAAGTGGTTCCTGCATATAATGAAACAAAAGATATAACCCAATTTCAAAATCATAAAATGGAAGTTTCTAGATTGTTCACCTATCTAGACTGTACGTTTGTTCTTTAATCCACGCACAATTAGCCAGTAAAACCCCTATAAATCCAATCAAATAAGAAATACTAAATGATGATAGTAAAAATGACTTCTCCTCTTCTCTTGGTGTCTACTGAGTGACATATGTTTCTTTAATAATTAAATTAAATGGTGAATGAAAGCAATCCAACAAAAACTATATAGTTGACCTCTTAGTATTGGTTCTCATGACATAAAGCAACTTAAACCACAATAAAGGAACAAATAGCTCCAAATTAGGATAGAAAATTACCACAAATCATAACCAAATCCAGAAAATACTAAAAAATAGAGAGACAGAGAAAGAGACGTACCCAAGGAACAAAAGTGTTGATATTCTTTCAAGAGCTCCGATAATGAAAATAAAAACTGAATAAAATGAGTATGGGTGTAAGATGGTGTTACTGTTACTTATGTTTAATAATCTATCTGTACTCTTGCCATACTGATTAAATGCCATATAATGCAGTTGGGTACCTCAGGAAAATCATCCTTTTCAACAAGTTTGCCCCAATCTTAGTGATTCTTTTTTACTTCATTATATTTGACTTAAATCGAATTAGCAGGAAATAATGATAATAATAAAGAAAAGATGGAAACTTCTTGATCAGGAGTTATGATAGTAAAATTACATCTAAAAATCAAAGATTGAGCAACTGATATTTAAGCTTTCCAGGATTTCATTGGGAGAAGTTCACATGACAAATTAAATCGAAATACTGTCACTTTGGAAAATCATAGAAAGCGATATGAAAATGCCTATATTTAGAAATAAAGTAGTCCTTAACAGACAGGGTGAGTTAGATAATGAAAGTTTTCTTTCAATATCAGTGACTTCAAAAACTTCGTAAACTGAATAAACATGAAACCCATCCATAAAGTCCATAACACATACTCCAAAAAAATAACCAAGGTTTAAGATCAATAGATATGTACACCTTTCAAATTCAAATTGTCAAAGAATCAAGACAATCACATTATAACAAAGCTAATTATGAGATTTACATTCAGTGATCTTTCCCGTAGTAGCACTGGGAAAATGTATTAACAGTTAGAAAAAGTAAAAAAAAACTAAACAATTAGTCCTATTCCCCTCTAAGAAAAATACCCTACTCTTCTAGATATACAATATGAACAGCTAGTAACGAAATTTTAAAATCAGAGGTGAAGGACACACTCTTGGATGGAGACCCATTGATGCTGGCCCTAGAATCTGCATAGTGAATTGTGGTTTTGGAATAGTTCATATCGTAGGACTGACTTCAAAACCATAGAGAATCCCTTCAAACTTTTTGAGCTTAAAGTTTCCATTAAAATAAGCCTCCTTTAACTTCCTGAACGTTTGCAGAGTTAGCAAACCATCAGACCCAGATTGGTGATCCTTCCCAGCTTCATGATCCACGTTCAATGCCTTAGCCACACTTTCTAAGCCACCATATGAGCCATTGCAGAACTTCATTATGTGCTTGGAGTCAAAAACTTTGGGTCCAAAGAACTAGGCCACCAAATATCTGAACAAGAGAATGTTAGACTGCAATGTCCCCTAGTAAGAAGTTTGATCATAAACCCAAAATCATAAGTACTGTGGAATGTGACCCATGTGAGAAGAGGATTGAACAATAATCTAGACTTCAAAATAAAAATCTGGAAAACGCAAGACGAAATGCCCTCTTTCTTGTTCTTCATGAAGTCAATCCCATGCTTCTCCAACAGTCAAATGGACTCAGCGTTGTGAGGACTCTGTTCAATATCATAGCCGTAGAAGTCGAACTGCCAAACATATCCGTGTTTTATGTAAGAATAATTTATAAAAATAAAAAATGCGAGTTGGTATAAATTGTTACCAATTTAACTCTCAAAAATAGGGAGAAAGTAGAATTTTTCTGTGTATAGTATATATTTGAATTATGGTGGTATTTAATTATAATTAAGGGAATATTAATAGATATGATTTGGGAAAAAATGGCTAAATATAAGATATTAATTGAATCAAAACTAATTTCCAATTAGCTTTTATAACAAACACAAGAGGTAATACTACTTATGTCCTTAGTATGAAATGGGCTTAATAAATTATTGTGAAGTATTTATATTTATTAATTTTGAAAACTAATTTGCATAACCTATAAACTAATATATATTAAAAATGAAATAATTATGCATATAAATATTTTAAATAAAGCACGTAGTAAATGATATAATTAAGTAATTTATCTAACTTATTTAATCATGTTGAATTAGTTAACTGGATTTGATATCAAGTATTGAAGTTAATATGTGGAGTGACCCCTTAGATTTCATTTGTCTCCTTAAAGATATTTCAATTAGGGAAAATGCCAAAAAAAGCCCACTAAAATTGGGAAAGGACAATTCAGGTTTCTAATTTTCATATTCCCAAATCATGACCCTGGACCAAACAGAGATTTTGAAATCTTTGTGAAAATACCATATTGCCCTGAGTTAAAATGACTAAAGGAAGGAAAAGATGGAATTGATACGCGCAAGGGGGGAACCACGAAAAATTGGCAAAAGGCGACAGAGAAGAAGGTCAGAAAGTTGCCAACGGTAAGTTACTTTTTTATCATAGTTAGATACATAAAGGTCAAGGAAGGTATGCAGATCAAGAGGACCAGAAACTGAAACATGTTTCTTTGAATAAAATGTCTATTCGAACAACATTTCCATATAATATTGTGATGCTATATTCAAAGATGTTGAAGATGAAAAGCGTATTCGAATGAGAAACATGTCACATTCGAATGATAACACGCATAGTGGAATGAATCATAAAAAATTGCAGCTGTTATCTTGAGGCCACATTCGGATAAACTGAAGATAAGAAATTCATTCGAATAGGTAAAAGAGCTCATTCGAATGAAGTGTATATATTTGCTGGAGAATATTTGAAAATTAGTGATTCATTTGAATGAAGCATAATGCTCATTTGAATGAATTATGAAAAATTGTAATTGTTATCTCGAGCCCATATTCGAATGAGGTGAAGATGAGAAATTCATTCAAATGGCTAATAGGGCTCATTTGAATGATGAATACTGGACATGGAAAAAAAACCACGAATAAGCATTGTGCTCATCCAACTGCTATACCACTTGCTATGTGATAAGGTGAACATGGGAAGGTCATTCGAATGGGTAGAAACAGCCATTCGAATGAGAGAAATGAAATTCTACAAAACTATCATTCAATGAGCCCTGTAATCGGGAATGCATGAGTCACAAAATGATTGGATTGAATTCGTAAATGTTTAAATGCAGTACATAACTTGCCCGGTTCAGCTTCCATATATTTACAAATACAAAAAAAAGGGTCCCATCAAACGATATGCCAACAAAACAAAAAATAAACAAACTTTAGGGCGCCTCAATCTTGAAACTTCTCGCACCAGCTAGCAAGCGATTCCTTGATTCCATGATCTCTTTGAACATAGGATTCCGTAAACCCTTGTAGCAGAGACGTAATTCGAATGTTTGGCAAATTTTATCTCGAGACCACATTCAAATATGCAGAAGAAGGGAAACTCATTCAAATGGATAACTGGCCTCATTCAAATGAAGTGCACACTTTGGCTAGACGGTATTCTAAAAACAAGACATTCATTCGAATGAGCATTCGATTGATTATCTTAGTATAATCTCTGCAATACCACAAAATCCTCTTTTATATGCATGTTGCCTGACATTGAAATCAAGAAGGATGCCCAAAAGAGTTAATGCTTCTTTGCATTATCACATGTTGGACTGTTGTATTTTCTGTTCATGCTTTTTTTTCTGTTATAAGATTGAATTGGGAAAATGTGGATTGTGGATTGCTTTGATTTATTAAATTCTTGTCTTGATCATTGACTTTTTTCTATCAACAAATTGTTAAAGAGAATGAGGAACCAGAAGAGTTTCTTGCCCTGTTGAGTACATTGTAGCACAACAAACTTAGGAGATCCCTACTTCCAAGCATCTTCTATAACATTTCTTGCATTTGCACTGTCTCTACGAACCAACTTTTCAAGCATTATTTCATCTTTTATTGTTATACGAATGGATATCTTATTTTCATATATACTTCAGCAACATCTAAATATTTTTACAGCGCACATGAACAGGATGAGAGTCTCCATTTGTATACTCTCAATGGAAAGACTTTGCTTCACCTCTCAATGAAAAACTAGCTTTGGCCAATAGACTTGGGAAGCAAACAATGGGCGTAAGTGCAACTGTTGTGTGTTGTGGTGAAGACAAAGGAAGGTGGGTGAGACATGTGAGCTATGGAAAATGAATGAATGGCTTAAAAGGTTGTCACAATATATGAACGGGAAGAAGAAATAAAATATGAGTAATGAAGTTGTTAGAAAAAGGCATGGAGAAAGGGGAAGAGAGTGGAGAGTGGTTGGAATGAATGAGATGAACATGTGATTCCTAATTCAGATCTGCAGGTTCACCAAAAACAATGAGTGTGAGAAGCATAAGTCACAATATTGATAGTGATAGATCTTCTCAACCAAAAATGTACGATACATTTTGACAAACCAAAACATGAATTGAAAAGGGATTCATTTGCAAATTTTGAGGGGGTGGGTGTGTGTGATGATAATGAAGTTGTATATCAGTACATAAAAATAAAATTTCTTTATGTCAAAACCAATATGCATTGTTGTCATTTCCTACTCCATTTTTGTCATTCCCTATTCTATTATTGTTAACAAAGTTCATTCAAATGAGTCATTTTGAAGGTTCGTTTGAATATTCAGAAGATGAGAACTTCATTCGAATGAGTCACAAAATTCATTCCAATGAGCTTTCAAAACCAATCTCCATTATTGTCATTCCCTACTCTGTTATTGTTATTTCCTATTCCATTATTGTTACTCTTATGGATATCTTATTTTCATATATTCTTCAATAAGTGATATTTGAATGACCCTTTTTCCATTCGAATGAAATTCCCATCTTCACCTTATTCGAATATAGACTCGAGATATCCACTGAAATTTCTGATAACTCATTCGAATGAGTAGCTTATTTTCAAATATTTTCCAGCAAAATATACATTTCATTCGAATGATCTTTGTTACTCATTCAAATGAAATTCCCATCTTCAGCTTATTTGAATATGGACTCGACATAATGGCTTATCTTCATATATTCTCCAACAATGAGCTTTGTTACCCATTCGTCCTAATATAACATGTACGGCCCGATATTCTAATTAATTCATAATCATGTACTTTATTCTTTTCTTTTCTTGAGTTGCGCCATTTGATTTTGCTTAGCAAGTCTTCTGCATGACGTTGTTACATCAAGGGAACCTGCCGATGGATTTTGACAAATAAGGCTCCTGGTCCATTTTTTTCTTTCTTGTTGTGCATGTGTTTCTAGTGGTCACCAACGTTAATGGAAGCAATAATTCCTTAATTTTTGTCCAGATGCAAAGTTGCTTCTGCCAAACATTCTCTGTCCTATGGTAAAAAATGGGTTGAATGAACTTTTGCATCTTTTCTTGTCATCATCTTAGTATTGAAATCAATGTCTTTAATATATTATATTTTCATGTGTCCTTTGTGATTCCTTACTTAAGCATGAACCTGGGGATGTAATATTTTGGTATTCTCTCGAGGTCATGTTTGAGTGTCATGAAATTCATTAGTTTTGGCTCTATGTCAACGGATGGTTAATCTGTCATGTCTAATCTAGTTTTTGATCATTCCCTATGTTAAATTTGTTAATACCTAATGCATAGTTGTCAACATTGATTTGCATCATATTTGAGATTTCGATGACGAATTACGTCTCTGCTACAAGGGTTTACTGGAATCCTACATTCAAAGAGATAATGGAATCAAGGAATCACCTGCTAGCTGGTGCGAGAAGTTTCAAGATTGAGGGGCCCTGAAGTTTGTTTATTTTTTGTTTTGTTGGCATATGGTTTGATGGGACCTTTTTTTTGTATTTGTAAATATATGGAAGCTGAACCGGGCAAGTTATGTACTACATTTAAACATTTATGAATTTGATCCAATCATTTTGTGACTCGTGCATTCCCGATTAGCTGAACATGAAAAATTCATTTGAATGTTACAGGGCTCATTGGAATGATAGTTTTGTAGAATTTCATTTCTCTCATTCGAATGGATGTTTCTACCCATTGGAATGACCTTCCCATGTTCACCTTATCGCATAGTAGGTGGTATAGCAGCTGGATGAGCACAGTGCTTATTCGTGGATTTTTTTCCATGTCCAGTATTCATCATTCGAATGAGCCCTATTAGCCATTCGAATGAATTTCTCATCTTCACCTCATCCGAATATGGGCTCAAGATAACAGTTACAATTTTTCATAATTTATTCGAATGAGCATTACGCTTCATTCAAATGAATCACTATTTTTCAAATATTCTCGAGCAAATATATACACTTCATTCGAATGAGCTCTTTTACATATTCGAATGAATTTCTTATCTTCAGTTTATCTGAATGTGGCCTCAAGATAACAACTGCAATTTTTCATAATTCATTCGACTATGCGTGTTATCATTTGAATGTGACATGTTTCTCATTCGGATATGCTTTTCTTCTTCAACATATTTGAATATAGCATCGTAATATTGTATGGAAATGTCGTTCGAATGGACATCTTATTCAAAGATACATGTTTCGGTTTCTGGTCCTCTTGATCAACATACCTTCCTCGACCTTTATGTATCGAACTCTAATAAAAAAGTAACTTACCGTTGGCAACTTTCCGACCTTCTTCTCCATCGCCTTTCGCCAATTTTTTCGTGGTTTCCCCCTTGCGCGTATCAGTTCCATCTTTTCCTTCCTTTAGTCATTTTAACTCGGGGCAATATGGTATTTTCGCAAAAATTTCAAAATCCTTGTTTGGTCTAAGGTCATGATTTGGGTATATGAAAATTGGAAATCCTGAATTGTCCTTTCCTAATTTCAATGGGCTTTTTTTTTTGGCATTTTCCCTTTCAATTATCACCCTGTTAAGCTTACAAGTTAAAATCTTCCATACATATTATAACCTTAAATGGCAATATAGTTTTAGAACAGGACGAGTAACAATTCTGAAAATGAAAGTTTATAAAAAAATTATGACAACGAAATTGCTCTAACAATATCCATGCAAAAGAAGTATATAACTTTTATTTAATAAAAATAAAAAAGTGATGATAATATGTACACAAATTTTATGTAAATACAGGATTTATATTATTATAACTTTTTTTATATGCATGGTTTTTTAATATTTAGTTTTATGAAATTCTACAAATAATATCATTTAATAAAAATTTAAAAATATTTCTGTAAAAATATTAATTTTTATTTTAATTACAAAACTACCAGTTATGCCTTCACTCAATACGTACCAATTATTCATCATATGGAAAAGGAAGTACGCTAGCACTGGAAGATTAGTCAACTAGACTCTTTTTTCTCATGTGTTGCAGAGCTAATTTATCTTGACTTGTAAATTTTCGTTTTTTTGCCAAACACTAATGGTAAGAAAGTTCAGATTTTATGTGGAAGAAAAGCATTCATCAATCATGTATCTCTGTTCCTCTCATTGTGATGGAATAAGATATCTCAACTCTGTTGTCTTCCTTCTTCTCTTTTCAAGTCTTTTTAATTCTATGTTATTTTATTTCTAATTTCATGCTTTCTTGATTATGTAATTTCTCTTGGTCTCTGTTGTAATAACTGACTTTTTATTGAATATCATTTTATTTTACATAAAAAGTAACAGTAGTTTGAAAATAATTTTATTAGAATTAAAAAATATATATTTAGTTCTCTAACTTTACAAAAAAATTTAGTTTAGTCCTTGAGCTTTTATAAACGATTTTTTCAATCCTTAACTCTTATGCAATTAATTTCAAATAATTATTTATTGTGTCAATCGATGTTTTTTAAAAAAAATTAAATTTGATATATCAATTTTTAAGAATGTTTTGTCAACATGTTAAATGTTAATATCAACATCTCTTGTTAATAAAGTTAGGGTTAGAGTATAGAGAACCAAAGAATACTTATAAAAAATTAAGTTATTAAAATAAAATCTTGTCTAAAGTTAAAGGATTAAAGATATATTTTTCCCTAGAATAAAAAAACTGCTGATTTGTAAATTCTATTTATACAACATATTTTAAAAATAAAGAGAAAAATAATTTAATCACCTTTCTATTTTATGAGACCATTTTGTTATTTTGAAAACAAATATTTTAATCCAGACTGTTAACAACGTTAAAAATTTGTTTAACATTCACCAGTTATACATTATTTTATTTAGAAAATATATAGACAAATTTAATCAAGTAATTTTTTATTAAAAAATTAACAATGGAATCAAAAAAATTTTGGGTACATTTTGTTTTTCACATATATACACTTATCAGAAAATATTTTGCAGCAAAAGTGTTATGCCATTCTGTTACACTGGATGGTGATCTCTTTCTCAATCAGACGAGATCACAGTCCGAGAGGTCTCAGACTATGGTTATGGTTTACTATGGTGGAGTTTATATACATTAGGCGTTTGTATCTCAAGCTAGCCTTTGGTCCTTTGCTTTTACCAATCTTTTATTAAAAAATCACGAGGGAATTTCTGTAAGCTTTCATGAGAGAGATTTAATGATCAATAAGTTCTCTTGTATGAAAAATCTAAATATATTATCATTTTTACATTCAAATTTGTCATTGTACGTTTTTTAGTTGTTATTAGATTTTTGGATAATTAAATCATTTTTTTAATAACTCGCAGTAAATATCTCCTTAAAAGATGAATGTATCTCTGGCTATAGTAAGCTGCAAATTGCAGTATGATGCATGACAAAATTTCTTATCACGAATAAAAATAATTGTTTAAATTATGGCTTTAAAAGAGGTTTACATATTTTCTTAAAATAAAATAGATGTCTTTCTAATTTAAATTATCATAAAAATTAAATTAAATAGAACAAACGTCAATATATATTAGAGGTATATTAGAGTGAAGGGACAAAAATATTCTAAAAGTTTTTACGTATAAACATTAAGCATTTGAAAGCTTTTGAGGCCATTTAAAATTTAGAAGTTTTATTTGACACGAATCAATATTACCCCTGCATTTCAAATCATTAATTTCGAAAATTACCATGTTTACCTGCCCAAATTCAAGTCGACCTCACCTGCTACTTCGCTGCCCCTCTCTCCTCTCGCCATTCCTCCTCCTTCTTACATCGCCATCCCTACTGGGTTGAGCCCGGCGGAGCTTCTCGACTCGCCTGTTCACCTTGAGGCTTATAACACAAGTTTTACGCTCTTTTATTGGTATTGTTGACTGTTTCGTCGCTCAGAATATTAGCCTTACTGAGAAATGAAAACAGATATATGCGAAGGTTTCATAGCGAAATCAGTTGACTTTCTGCTTTCATTTCTTACGTTTATTTAAATGATTTCCCATAATTATGTATTAGATTTTGGTCAAAACATGGAAATTTAATTATGTCTCTCCCTGTTCCAGAATTTCCTGTTTTTGGTGATTTTGTAGCTTCTGTTAGCCAAGTTTGCGTTATGGACTGTTTTGTCATCTTTCTTTTTTTTTTTCTTAATCTGGCAGTTTAACTATATGGTTGAATTGACGTTGTGTGCTTCTTTCTTTGGTTTTTTTGGAATTCAGATTTTGCCATCTCCGACGACTGGAGCATTATCTGCTCAAGCCTTCAATTTGGAAGAGCAGTTCTGGGCAAAACCAGCAAAATATCAAGACAAGAACTTCTCTAGTTTCTCGTTTCAACCCCAACCCAAACCTCCTCTTCCATCCGCCACAACCTTTCAAACCTCAGTCGCCTCTAATCAAACTGTATGTGATTTTATTTCCAAGCGAATGCTCATCTATGTTTTATTATAATTTTTTTTTATAATAATCTCTTGTTCTCATAACCTTTCATCTACAGCAGCATGCTTGAAGTTTTCAAGAAGACACGAAGAGTGATAACTTCTCTTCAAGAAAGAATTTGGTGAAACCCACGAACGCTTCTACACAGAGCTATTCCACTGAGATGGTTATTCGTAATGTCCAAGCAAACCATAACAATGGATTTCAATCGGATGATGGCAATTAGCCAATAACTAGCCGCGGCCTTAGACCTAAAGCAGAAGATGAGATAACGGGTACAACTGGAGAAAATATGGGCAGAAGCAGTCAAGTTTGGCAATTTTCAAGCAACATTTCGAACGGTGGGGGTAATACTGTCCCATTTTAAAAAAATTTAGGTTTAAATTGCTTTCTTGAAAACTTCCAAGTGATCAATGCTCATACTCAAAAACTTTTGAATTATTTTGCATTTTTACCCTATATCTTACTAAATATATTAAGTGAATGATGATGTGGGGTTTGGGGGGAGGGGGCACTTGAGCTCAAGAAGCAGAGATGAAAGTGCTTGGAGAAGATGAGGATGACTGTTTTGGGTGGGGTGGGGTGGGGTGGGGTGATGGTGGGGTGGCATAAATGCCTTATTTGATAGAGTCACATCAACAAAATTGATCAAATTAATGTTTGACCATTTGGTTATGTTTGGGTGCTAGTGAACAATTCTGAGTTATTTTTTGCCCTTTTACTCATTTTTATTTTCTAAAAATTATTTAAATAAATGAGTTGGGAAATTATTAGGTTGAATATTTTTAACAAATGTGTGTCTGCGTGTGTATCTAAGACCAAACCTAGGTTAAATTGATTAGGATAAGTATGTCCAAATAACAAATTAACTATTGTCACGTGTTTTTTTTATTTGTTAAGTACATATATTCACTTATTTAAAACAATTAAATTAATTAGGTTAACTAGAGTAATTTAGTGACTTAAATTTTTAGCACGTGTTCTAATTAGACACATCAATCACTTAACATCGAATTAATTTGTTACTTGTTTGGTTGGGATTTTCTTAGATGAAAGGTGGAAAAAGGATGAGTATATATGGTCAGGAAAAATAGAGGGAAGAGGAGGTAACAAATTTTGTTCTTTTGTGCTTCCCTCCTCTCCTTCCACTCCCATCCAAAAGTGGAGGCTTTTGGAAGGTAGAGAAATACTTTATTACTATTTGACAAGTTTATCTATATTTTTTTTTAATATTACAATTCTACCTTGAACCTTTCTCCCCTGTTCATTTTTTAGTGAAGAGGAAGAAATAGGTATGTACAAGCATAAGGAACAACCAGATTACAACATGACAAACAAGCTAAATTATCCTAATTTTACATTCTTAAAGAAATCATTGGTTTTGATGGTGTGTTATGCGAGGCACACTACTTCATTGATGAGTCTGATACCTTCAATATTGGCTTGAGTAAACGGAATGTTGTTATAAGTAATGTTCAAAAAACTGAACCGAACCAGCCGGTTCAGACCGTAAACCAGTGAACATGTCCTTGATCCTATCCGGTTGAGTAGTTGAACCAGGGACCGGTTCAGACTAATCAAACCAATGTTAAACCAGTCAAATCGCTAAACCATTAGACTGGCGGTTTGACATGTTTGACTCTTGTTTTAAAAAAAAAATTATTTAAAAAAATTTAAAAGGTAGAAACACTGAAAAATAGAATTAGAATGTGATGATATGATTCATTAAATTTTTTTAAAAAAATATGATAACAAAACTAGCTTTAAATTTTTTGTTTTCTATTTAAACAAATTTTCAAATAATGATATGAAATAAAATTAATTCATTTTATCTCAATTGTTTTTATTACTGATATTTAATTAAACTCTAAAAATTTAAAATATGGGTAAAATAAAATGATATTCTAGGTTTTAGCTATTAAATTTTTAAAATAAAATACAATTTACTAAATTATATTATTTTAATATAGCCGGTTTGATTCCGGCATGACCCCGATCTGAATAATCAACCCTTGAACAACTGTCTCACCCGATTCAATGCCCAATCCGATTTTTTAAATTTTGGTTATAAGCTCTCCATAACTTTCAACATAGGATACGAAAAAAGAGATAAGGCAAGAAGGTCTAGTCTGAGGTTAGCCATGAGCCATTCATTTAATTGAGAGTTCCTAAATTGGGTAATTTATTTTACCCCTACAGCCACAAGAGCCGGTGAAATTTCAAATTTTATGGAAAAAATCTACATTAATTTACTTTTGAGGTCCTTTAATTCATTGAATCGAGAGTTCCCACATGAATGACGGGACGCCAACAAGAGGGCGCCAACTGCCAAATGACAGAATCAAAGGACATGATTGATGTCTTCGTACCAATGCCACAAACTACACACAAATCATCACTCGTTATATGTCTTCTTACCCTTTGATCATTTGTGAGTAGTTTGTTGTGGAAGACAAACCAGAGGAAAGTTCAAATTCATTGCGCTTCGGACCATTTCCATACTACTTTTCCAATGTTTGCTCTCATCTTGAATTGGCTCTCCTTAAGAAATTGTTATGCCGAGCTGGGGGGGAAAAAAAAGCTCCTCTTGTTACTGCAAGATCTTGTTCCTTTTTTATAAAATGGAATTACACGTTCAGGGAAAGTAAAAACTGGGGAATCTTCATTAAAAAAAAATTTCAGTAGAAAATTAAAGTCAGACTCCCCCATAAAAACTGAAATTTCACCACACTTTTCTAGGGGGCAAATGAAATTAATTTGTGAAGAAAAAAGATAGTATTCATCTTGAAGAAAGATAGAAAAATTCACCCTGTTTTTGTTGTGAAATTGCAAATTTTAATTGTTACATCAGACATAGAAGCATGAAGACTTGCAAATATTGAAAGTCCCAGTCAGTCGATCTTGGAAAATTCAAAGCTTATCATTGTTGTAAATACCACTATTTTTATTGTAAGCTCCTAAATTCTTTTTGTTAAATCAAACTTTGAAATTTTTTTCTTTCTTTCTCTAAGGCTTATTTCTATATTTTTGCGCCAGAAAGTTTTTTCATTTTACCCCTACAGCTATAAGAGTGCAGTGAGAATTCAAATTTTATCGAAAAAGCTGACATTAATTTGCTATTGAGATCCCTTATTAAGATGTCCCTAAAATTTATGTATAGGAAAGACATCTTTATCAATATATCTAATATATATATATATAACTAAAACTAAGATGTAACTCAACAGTGATTGATCATTATAATCATTACATATGGCATTTTTAATTTAAATAATTGATCCACCTCATTTATTTATATAATTAATAATATTTTTAAATGCATCATTAATGAATTTTCATTTTCTAACATAGTTTTGTTTCTATTGTTGTTTATGGATGACAGCTTACTTTTTAGGGAAATGACAGAAAAAACTTTTAAAATATAGAAATGACAAATTAAGGTGCCCAATTTGCATAATTTTACATTAGACCTAATGAATCAAACGAAGATATTGAAATTTGATGAAAATACAATAGCACTTCTAAAATGGGACTTATTTTAGCAAAGGTGAATTGCAACTTGAATTTCTATAATAATAAGTCAATTTTAAAGAATTTGTCATTTGAATATTTGTATTCCGAAACTTGTAAGAAAATGAAAATTTCCTTAGGAAATGGAAAATTTTAATGGAAGGGAGGAGAGGGAAGGGGAAGGAAGTAAAAGGGGAGGGGGTGGGAGGGGAGTGATTTTAACTGTTCCATGTTTAGATTTGATTGGAGGGGAGTGATTTTGATTGTGCCTTATTTGGTTTAGGAGGGAAGGGAGGAGAGCTAATAAGGAATTAACTACTTTACCCTTATAAAATTTAGATAGATTTTTCTTTTTTTTTATTAATATATAAACATGTAGGATACAATTGATCAACTTTAACATACCATAGTACAAATTGTATTTGATCTCTTATTAATTTGAAAAAAAAACTTGTAATAAAATTAAAATTACAAAGCTTATATCAATTTTACTCGGAATAACCAAATTATAATTTTCTATACCAATATTTTTAAAATACTAAAATTGAGAGAGTAAATTAAACTAATTCGTTGGCAAATCAAATCAAACAAAACCAGGTATTAATAGCCGCTATAGAAACTTTAGTAACCATAGAAAAATTATACTATATGACCGAAGGCGTAAGCTGTCTTGTTGGCCCAAAAAAAAAAAAGGAGGAAGGTGACAGCACTCTATTACCAGTCAGTCACTCTTTTTGTAACGAGACCGAAAAAAGCATAGCACTATTTCATGGGCCGAAGCATCAACCTATCGGTCAGTTAAAGCCCATTATGATAAGCACAGTCTCTGTTGTGCTTATCACACACACAATCTTTCCCTTCACACAATTCCAACATACCCGCTTTACCCTTCTTTCTTTGAGTGAAGTCCTCCCTTCTTTCTTAATCTCTCTTTCATCGAAGGAAAAAGAACACCATTGTAATGAATATTCACTCTTTCTCTAATTATTTCCCTCCCAAAACCAACGCAACCTTGTGCTTTGCTTTTATTATAATCACTTAACAATTCAATTGAAGAAAAAGAGAAGAAAAACATTGATGCAGTTGAAGAAAAAGATAAAAACAAGGAGAAATTCACCGACTCATTTCAAGCTCGAAACATGATGATAACAATATTGGTAGCAAATTGCCGCAATGATAAAAATATTGGCGAGAAATGTATACATAGGGTATTATAAAATCTAAGATCAGATGAGGTAATTATTTAATTTCAATAAGGTTAATTTTAGAATATAAATACTTCTCTATTATCTTTCCTCCAAAAAAAAAAATCCCAATTTTGGAAAGGAAGCTAGAAAGGGAAAAGGATGGAACAGAACCCCTACCATCTTTAAAAATTTTCGACTCAAGTAAGAGGAGGGGAACAAGTCTTTCCCACTCCCTCCCCTCCCCTCCAAAAACCCCCTATATCAAACCTAGAGTAGAGAGGATGAGGATGCATTGCAATTATGATTTAGAGTTGGCTGAATGAGATTTCAAGTTGCGCGACAATTTGAATTGGAGAAATCATCTTTCTTCATCTTTTACAATAGGTAAGGTGGTCTTTACACAATTTGAATATCTATCACTCATGTCCTTTTAGACTTTTAGGTATAGAATTATTTTTTTGAAGGGACAAAATCATTAAAGATTAAACAAGGTTACAATTTAAATTAAGAGAAATAAGTTGCCCAATCAATTGAAAAAATCTAGATTTACGCTCCTTGCAGTTATCAAGTTAAAAGAACCAAGCAAGGATGCAATATCCACTTTGATTGTGTCTGCGCCAGAGGAAAACAGAGAGCTAAGATGAATCGCTTTTGATTCACTTTTGCAATGTCTGAATTTCGTAAATCATTTTGGAGAATTATTTACTGGAACTGTAAATTATTTTTCCTCTTCCTTGATTACATAATGCGATTTTCCTTCTTGTTTTTTTTTTAAAGTGACGAGTCCCTGCTAATGGGAACTTCTTAGACAAAGATATTTCTAGTTTTGTTGATAAGAATTGTTTAGGAAAAAATAATGGTAGGTTCTGCATGTTGTGTTTGTATCATAAATGAGTTTTTAATGTCAAATCAACATAAGTGTATAAAGTTTCAAATTTATTGGTTTCACATGATATATAATCAATGTGTTATCAACTTTTTCTAAAATGGCACTTTTTTCTTAATTTTTTTTATGCATAATCCTTATCATATATAAAGGTTATTTATATTTAATGACCTGACCTTTTCTAATTAGTATTTGAAGAGGTTCAAAATATGGGTATGAGCACACCTACAAGGTATAGTCCCTTTTCTCTGTCACACCTATAGTCACACCTATGGTAGGTCAAGAAAAGAATACTATCCTTTGTTTTTATTTGTTTTTATTTTTTGCATCACATGTTCTTTAAAATGTTGTCACAGAAAGAATATTGTCCTTTTAAACTTTGTATGTAGGATTATTTCTAAGAATGCAACAAATGTATATCATGATGAAAAAACATCGAAATATTGTTACCGAAAGAATGTGTCCTTAGAACATATGATGTCCCAAAAACAAAGGACAGTTTTTATTTTTTATTTTTATATTATACTATTCATAAATAATATTATTTCAAAAGTTTCACATATATGTATAATGAATTTTGGAATTCAAATTCAAATTTTGAAACTTGAAAGAAGGGAAGCGAGAGGGAAAGATATGGAAGCATGGAGTTGCAAGGGGAGTTGAGAGGGTAAGCAACTGAAAAGAAGAGAGGCACAATAAGGAAGAATCTATATAGTGATTGTGATATATGAGGAGAAAAGTTTATTTGGCTATGAAAAGATGATAGATATAGACAAAATGCAAACATTGATGCTATGTTTTGGTGCCTATAATGAGAATGCAACAAAAGGTATAATGTATCTTAAAAGTGGCTGAAAAAGTTGCATTGAAGAGAGGAAGAATTTTTTTTTTTTTATTTTGATGGGAAGATTATGAACAGTACATTTTGTGAGAAAATTAGAATAAAAATTATAGTGCATCTTAAAAGTGGTTGACAAAGCCGATTGAAGGGAGGAAGAAATTTTTATTTTTTTTTTACTTTGATGGTCAAATTGTAAACAATGAATTTTGTGAGAGAATAAAAACAAAAGGTAGTGCATCTTGAAAGTGGCTGACAAAGTTGTATTGAATGGAGGAAGAATTATGGTAAATTTTGTTTGAGAATAAGAACAAATGGTACATTGCATCTTAAAAGTGGCTGACAAAGTTGCATCGAATGGAGGAAGAAATTTTTTCTAGTCAGATTGTGAACAGTAATTTCCAAAACTTCATGTATGGCAGTCAAATCCTTTCTCGAGCATGCTTCAGCATGTGGGATTCCCATTAAGACATCTGAAGAAACCTAGAAGCGAATAATGTGAGAAGACAACCATCATGACTTAGTTGAATCTCCATATTAGTTAACCACACCAATTTCTTTTGAGTTGTTATTTGGCATGTGGCAAATATAAATTTCCAAGGGTTAAGAAATAAATTTTTAAAAAGATTAAGCACAACCATAAAAAAACATTAATATTCATAAGATATTTAAGAGACATCATACATAAACTTAAGTTTCTTTAAAAATCATATTTGTTATATTGAAATACTTTATAAATAGATTTCCAAGTACTTTGAAAATCATATTTTTAATATTGAAATACTTTAGTATGTTGGTAGTTTGCCATTCAAGAGGGACTCCTTTCTGCTACATGATAAAAATAACAGACCAACTTCTGTATCTTTTCGAAGAGGAGAAAAGGCAGCCACCAATGATCTAGGATTTGGCCTTTCTCTCGGTTCATACTGGAAGCATCAAGATGCCAAGCATCCAACTCAGTTCCATCATCATCAGAAAATTGTCCTTCTAGACAAGAATTTGTCAGCATTTTAAGATTTCTGTACTAAATTAAATCAACGGTGTCATATCCTGAATTTTTAGGCATAAGAGTTTGGTAATGATCCTGAATGATAAATGCTACCAAGCTCAATTTTACAAAGTTTTCTGTCAGATAAAAAAATTCTTTGAAAATTATGTTGCATTTGGCTCGACAAAAGAGAGTTAAAGGCGAAAGAAAATATAAAGAAAAGTGTGTGCAGAGACAGAAAGAATAATAAAAGGGAAAATATGGATGTAGAAAGGAAATGATGGACTAAAATGTTATTTTGAAAAGAAAAAGACCAAAGGGGCATTTTAAATAGGGACCCAAGTGTAAATTTGAAATTCTTGGGACCAAATTGTCATTTTGGAAATTCAATGGCATTTTGGTAAATTGACCAAAATATCAGAAAATTTTACATAGTCCCAAAAGATAGAGAAAAATTCACTGATAAGTAATTGAGACCCAGTTTAAGTGACAATGACATAAATAACCTTTGCGGGAATTTTAAAGGTTATTTAATATTTGGCTATTTAATAAATAATGAGTAAAAAATGATTATTTAAAATATCCAGAGGCCTCAAATAATTGGTTTCAAAGTGAGGAAAATAGCTTGGGAATTGTAGTATTTTATAAAATTGATTCCAAGAAAAAGTCAGAAGCAATTTGCTGGAACGGAAAGAAAAGAGTCGAAAAAAGCCCCGAATTAGGGTTTTCTTCAGAAATTAATTAAAGACACATCCATAATGAGAATTGAGGACGGAAAAATGATAATAAGAGCAAAGGAATTATAGGAATTTTTATTGACACTAAATTGGCCCAGTAATCAGAAAATCCCCGAAAAGTATTTTCGGGTAAATTAGCCATAAAGTAATCTTGCTTTCATAAAGGAGATTGTGGGGCTTGAGAACTTGCCACTTGTGCTCTTCTTATTTAAAGAGAAAAAGTAAGAAGAGATATTAACTTAAAGTGATAGATTATATCAGTGTAAAGTTACTCTATCAGTGCAAATGGACTCCACAAGCTTTAAGTGACTTGGACAGATTTTTAAAACAGCTTCAAGCCCATTTTCTCTGCCATTGTTGAACAGAAAGAGAGGAAAAGAAGCAGCAAAGTCGTGCAGTTCATGAGGAGCAAGAAGGAGAAGTGAAATTAAGCCAAAATCAAAGTAAGAGCTCAATTTCTTCTCTAGAATTGATCTATGAGCTCTATTCCTCCTTTTAATCGGTGCAATTTTTCCTTTGGTGCTGTGGTTCAAGAGATTCAAGAGAGGGTTTTGAAAAGGGGTTGAAGTGAAAAAGCAAGAAAGAGCAAAAATTGGAAGAGGTAAGTGCCATAAATCAACTCTATGCTTAATTTGCTACATGTTGATGCTTGGTTTGAGTTGATTTGAGCTTGCTTATAATTTTTGGCACAAAATCACTGTTCATGACCTGCTACACGAAATTGATCTGCAAGGGAGGAGTGTTTTTATGTTGAATAATGATTGGAAAATAGTCTAGAAGTAAGATTATGCATGTATAAAGCAACAGAGGTTGAATAATCATGTGTTGCAATTTTTCTGTACTGTTTTAGCCTGCAGGAAAAATGGAAGAATGAATGTGTTTTTGATGATTTTGATGCTTCCATTGAGTTGGAAATGAAAAATTGTGTAGAGTACAAATGAGAAACCAAGTTTGGAAGCATTAGAAACAAAGATTGGAGTTGAGAGATATGTTAGATCAATTTTGAAACTCATGGATGCAAAAGTGCATAGTTAAGGTTAAAGAGAGCAATATAAGAATAGTTATGAAGAAGTGATGCTATAATGGTCCAAATGAGTTAGTAACCTTTATGTGATGTTATCTAGGATCATTAGACATTAAGGGAAAGAGTTGACAAGCAAAGGACCAAGAAGAGCAAGGAAGAAAAGGTAGCTTAGAAATTATTGTTTTAATTACATTTCATTATATTTATTGCATGCTTACTTGCTTTGCTATGATTTGGATAACATGCTATGGTGTGAATGATAAAGTTATGACATGATGAAGATTTGTCTCTATGCTATGTTGTGTGGCATATAAGGTATGCATAGCATTTTCATTTTCAAGGTTAAGTAAGTTGAGCATGTATTATGTTTTAATGCAAGTTATGTGATTAAATAATAGTTGCTTATGCTACTAAGATTTCCAAGAATCTTACCCAACCAATGTAACCAAACCCTAGGGCTATCTTTATCGAAGAAGGAAAGAAGAAAGAAGGGGAATGCTTGGAGGTTGGTAAGTATTTGATAAGCATTTTGTGAAAAGTTGTAAATACCCATAAGGGTATTATGTGTTGTTTATAAGTGATAGCATGTGTAGTTGTAGATTTATTTTCAAGCATGCTAAAATATATCAAAATGTTCCAAAGGCATTAATGTTGCAAGTTAAAGCAATCATACTTCAATTGGACCAAGTATGAGAAAAAGGGGTTAAAAGTCAACAAAATGGACTAAAGTTGACCAACTCGTTTTGTAGCAATCGAGTGAGTTAGGATGTGATATTTTACCACCAAATAGATATGATGTTTTCCTTTAAAATGAGTGGTAATTCATCCAAATCTGATAACCGTGCTGAGAAATATGCCCTTCCAAAGTTGGGCAAAAATACTGGAAAAATAGAAAATGACCAAATGAACAGTAAATTTTGAAGTTAAAACTGGGCTTGATTTTGAGGTAAAAAGGTCCAGAAATTATTTTTCCTCTCATGTTTATCCAGTTATCTTACCATAAAACTTGGAATCACTCAATTTCGATTTTTCTACAATTAATTATGATTTTTCAAAGATAAGGCCATTTTTAGAGGGTTATGAATGGTAACCCAAAAGCAAATATTTTTTAAACTTCAATTTCCACTAGGTATGGCCAACCAAAGTGATTCTAAATACCTCCGTTGGGTATGGTAATGGAATAAAACTAAAGGTATTGCAAAGGGCATGCTCCAAACTTTCAAATCAGTAGACAAGCAAGTTTAGGGACGCTATTCAAATAAATCCAGTAATATTTAGAGGTAACTATGCAACTCTTTGCTTTTAATTAAAGGCATGAAGCACTTATTTTCAACTTGAACTATGAACTAATCTTTCAAAAAATTTTGCTATCTTCAACTTCTTTCTTTCATTAGTTAGGTAGGGCCATGGAAGAGGAATATTTTTACTTCAATAAGAATGATTTACATGGCTTGGAGGGATATACTTCCCACTGGGAAGGTCAAGCAAGATATGTGTTGGCAAAAGAAGAGATATAATTATTTCACTATGTAGAATACAAGAAATGATTTACATGTAATATCATAAATAAAATGTGGAAGTGATAATATATATAAAGAATAAACTCCCCATATATCGTATGGAAGAGTACCATCTAGTTGTTTAGAAAAAAATAATGGTTGGTGGAAATAAAGAAGTTGCAGAAATTGTGCGAGAGAGAAAGTGTCGCTGGAAGACAAATTTAAAATCGTACCTGTAGTGAATGTCTTTTTCGATTTGAATTTCCAGCAACTAGTTCATTACGTGAACAACTTCTATTTAAATTTAAATACGTTCCTTTTATATTCTTTGGAACCTTAGTGCGATTTTCCCATTTTTTGGCTGACAAATCGCTGCCGATGGGAATTTCTTGGAAAGGAGATTTCTCTTTTTGTTGATCAGACTTGTGGGAATTGCTTGGGAAGAATAATGACAGGTGGGAAAATGGAAGTTGCAGAAATTGCGTTTGGAGAGAGTGTTTCTAAATACTTAGCCTCTTTAGCTTGACTTCTCTTCAAATACTTCTTTCGTCTTTCTGTGAACGATTTCTTGAATTCCAGTATTAGGCTTTTCTATAAATATATTTTTACTGTGTTGTATGAGAGTAAAATCTTTTTCTTGTTATGGTATAAGGGTCAAAAGGTCATCCCTCAGTAGTTATGCTAAGGAGATATGTTTACATCCTCTTAGACCATGTCCGTACTCTGCTACTAAAAATGTTTCATGTCTCTACCATGCATCTCATAAATACATATTATAATGAATTATGAAAAGAGAAAAATAATCACTACAAAAAATTGACTTTGTCATTGCTGAAAGTCAAAATATCGCTGCTAAAGGGTTTTCTGTGACGACAAAAAGCCACCACCAGATCACTACTAAAGCAATTGTTGTCAAAGGATCTTCAACGGTAACTTTTGATCACCACATGCTTTCAGTGACAACATTGAAAGTTAAAATAATTTTTTTAAAAAAATTAAATTGCTTAATTTTTTTTTGGCCAAATAAATTGTTTAAATTAAGACTCATAATGTGTAGTATTTGAAAATGAATATATCATAAATCAATGATGTTAACATGATTCTTCAAAGTTACCAAAATATTTTAGTTTCTTAAAGAGTTAAAAATTACTTCTATGGATAAGTACATTTTAAGATTGTTCCTACTATACTAAAGTAGCTAGTCTTTTGTTTTTTGTTTTTTGCCAAACACTAAAGTAACTAATTGAACATGTATTCTTTATTTCATTTGTTCTATCCTTCATTCAAATTGTTCACATTTTGCTTCTATCTTTGCCCGCTCTACCTCCATCTTTGCATGGTCTTTTGTAAGATTTCCCTCCATCTTTGCACGCTTTGGTTGAAACATGTGTTATCTCTACTACGACCATCTCTGGCAAAGTCGAAATCTGAAAGCTTCGGATGGAAATCTTACACAAAATTTATTGCAACTCCTTCGGAATGAAAACTTCGCATACATAAGAAAATTTAGACTTTCGAGTTTCAGAAGCCAAATTTTGACAGTGCAACATACCAAATGAAAATGTTAGAAGCCTTTAAATCACAATAGATGACATTTGCATCCAGGCTATGCAAGAATGCTAATCGTTTCACAACACTAATTGCAATAATGATCCGGGATGCCCAAGATATGGGCTGAACACCTTCTGCCAAAAAGGAAAAACAAAATTTAGGATAACATGAATAAAACGAAATTGCAGCTCAAGTCAATGGCAAATTAGTTATTGCTGATTCTGATGATAGATAAAGAAGCAAAAGATTTTATGTTATGTCAACCTCAAGACCTTTTTCCCTTTCAGCGTTATCCTTGGGAGAAGTTTGAACATCATCCTCATGAATATTACTCTTGGAATAGCCGTTATTTTTTAAAACAGATCCATTGCCTTCTTTAATGATAATAATACACATAGCATTGTGCTTTATTTGAAAAGCAAGGACACATAAAGAGATCCCATTAGGAGATTCTCCCAAAACAAAAGCTTTCAAGTGCATCAAATGGAAAACGTGAGAGGGAAAAATGATCAAGAATGCACTTACTTCTTGTACGAAAGTATTCTAAATTTCTCATTCATTCAACTTATGAACTTAGGTATATATACAAGAGAGTTGGTCTATAATCATAATTACAGAATCACCTATATTCAAACCTAATAATTACTAATACCTAATATTCAAACCTAATCATTACTAATACATATATTCAAATCTAATCATTACTAACACATGTATTCAAACTTAATCATTACTAACACATATATTCAAACCTAATCATTACTAATAATACATATTTCCTAATATAACTATTTCCTAATACTCCCCCTCAAGTTGGAGCATATATATTAATCATGCCCAACTTGTTACATAGATATTCAACTCGGGTCCCACTCAGAGCTTTTGTTAAAAGATCACCCAACTGGTCATTAGAACGCACGTGCCCTGTAGAAATGAAGTTCTCCTTAATCTTATCTCTGATGAAATGGCAGTCAATCTCAATATGCTTTGTTCATTCATGAAACACAGAGTTAGATGCGATATGTAGAGCTGCCTTATTATCGCACCACAACTTTGCAGGTAATGATGTAGTTATACCAACCTCCTTCATGAGTTGAAAGAGCCATACAATCTCTTGGACAGACTGAGACATAGCTCTGTATTCTGCCTCTGCACTGGATTTAGATACCACATCTTGCTTCTTACT